>DWAV01001931.1:0-12220 GCA_018231305.1 Noctuana lactifera | reverse complement strand
ATAAAGCATCTATTTATAAATGTATTAAAATTAATTTCGTGTGATGAAAATTTATAAAAACGTTATTAACTCAAATTGAATACCACAAAGGCCGAAAACTAGACCCGGCCGGAAAACCGGCGAAATGACCCTATGTACCTATTTGTATCTTTATTTAGATGGTTTAAGTAACAGACAAAATAATATCTATCTACATATATTATATGACTGTGTCCTGTCAATATTCGAAGTACTACAGCGTGGAGTTTTATGAAAATACCTAAAATACATAGCCTTTATTAGTCAGTCATAAAACAATATCGCAACGGTGTCGCTGATGAGGCAAAGTTGCATATTAACTCTATTATTATGGTCTGGTAGCCATGTGTTCGTTAGGTTTAACATTCGCATACGAGTACACCTAAAGAAAAGGTTTAGTCCGTTAAGCTTGAAAAGACAAAACGTATCTTCTAAGTTACATTATGTTGTACACGCGTAAAAATCATTATCATTAGATATTCGTCTTTATTACATTTAATGAATCATTTCTCACCCGTAGCAGCTTCTTTGTGTAATATGTACCTACCTACTACTTTTTGTAAAACCATTAGTACTTATGGAAACCATTAAAGCAAGGGATACCTAGATTACCTAGGTATTAATGACTACTCATTTACAATAGTCCCTGCTAATAGATATAGAATTTAACCTTTTTAATTCGTAACTATCTTCGAGCCACTGAACACTACATTACATTAGTCCATTTTTTAATTGCTTAGGCGTGCCTAAACATAGGAAGTGTAAATGACTCTTCATTTGCTGTATCTCTTGCTAATTGATGTTAAAGATATTCGACCGTAATCATAGAGATAGGAAATAATGGTTATTATATGTTTTAATTTCTAAAGTTGCGATAAACGACATCGGGTGCGTTTCACACTACACACACTTCGCTTCTAGTCGCGTGTGGAGGTCGCTTAATGTAGAAATAATGTCTTGCCGCCATTATCCTCTAGTTAATTCACCCCTATGGCGTTTTTTTATTACCCTACATACCTGCATTGGACTATACAAAATAAATGCACGAATAATATAATTTGACTCGTATTTTGATACTGAACATATTTCGGCACATATTCCTTGACACAATACATAGGGAGTAGGGCGTAGGTATACCTAATGATACTGTAAATTATTTACAAACTTTAACTCTATATATGTTTTAACCATACATTGTCTTTATAAGAATTTTTATCTATCCTAATCCCGTTCACTACCCCTATAGAGACGGAAGTGCGATCAATATTACCCCTAAGTAGTATCGGATTGCGGGCGACAGAAACATAACCCTTGGATTAATGTTCTGTACAATAATTATCCACAAAGGGCTATTCTGTAATCTGACGTCACCGAGTAACCCAATTAATTGAGTTATTGGGTGACGTCACACACCCTAAATTCCGATACGTTAATTGCAATAAAAATAATTACATGCAGAGAACTTTTAACATGTGCCTCTATCCTCGCTTGCTAGTTATTTTCAATTGAAAAATTAACTGAAAATTTATGTAAAACTTTATAGCCATTCCGCGGACAGACATTTCAGGCAAAAGGTGTATAAAACAGAAATATGTAAATATTTGTGTTTAATTCAGTGTTGTCATGTTTAATTTTATTAGAGTTATAGGTAGGTACAGTAAATAATAGTAATTAAAACCTTTGTTGTTACAAGGCTGCCATAATAATATAGCACTTAATCAGGGATAGATAATATATTATTATGTGATTACCAACAATATTATAAAGTATGGTTTTACCTAAGTATACCTATTAATTAATAAATAGTGGTATAATATTCAGTTGTCATACTTGTCATCATGATCCTCCTACAACAGTGAAGTCATTTATATTTTGTTACGGGATAATAATATAATGTAGGCATTAAATGTCAGTTCAAATGATTATGCGAGTGTGACTAATTCATAATTATAATTACGTTACTTTGAAGTCAAGATCCGTAGTACCGCAAAGCGAATCCTTATTGAACAAAAAATGTGCATGGGCACACTTAATATTAATATTTTTGTACAGTGTTTATTTTGTTTAAAACATACGTATTGAAATTATTATTATAGCAGCCGATATTGTTAACCTAATACACTTGGGGAATAAATAAACAATGTAATGCATATCTGTCCATGACCTTGATCTAGATTTTAAATATTAAAAGTAGGTAGGTAGGTATAGGTACCACATTATAATCAAACTGAATGAACATGAATTGTTTACGTTCATTACAATACATAGATTGATCTTAAAAGTGCAATAATTACACTAATAAAGAGCAGATTAATATTTAACTCTACTAAAAAATCCTTAGTAAACTTATTGTCCGAATCGAAAGTACATTAACACTAGACTAATACATCACAGAGTGTATCTAATGTGCGTAGATTGTTCATAAAATTTGAATACATTGAAGCGTCAAATGCAGACAATATGTCATAAATTGTAGTCCGCGACGTTAGTTAGCATTAGAATAGTCCCCGGTAGTATGAGGGAGCGGGAGCGTACAGTTTCACCCGGAATTAACTCGATAATGCCGTAATTTTGCAATTAGCCATCGGCAATTTGCTCTCCGGTTATCGGCTGAGCTACGTGAATTATGTGACGGCCTCACTCGCCTCCAGTATCGTATTGAGAAGCACTAGATTAAATGGGTTTTAAGGCAGAAAAATCATACAATACCTAGTCAATTTTGCATTACTGCGCTGTTTCGGAATTAGATAGAAGCTCTCTAAAATTACGGTTGTTTGTTACGTTTCAATTTTAGTTGTTTTTTATATTACCTATGTCTTTTTTGCTTTTTTATGAATTATGATATAGGTATGTAAATCATCTCCACCAATCCGCATTGGAGCAGCGTGGTGGAGTATGCTCCAGGCCTTCCCCGGTTGTGGAGAGAGACACGTGCCCAGCAGTGGGACATAAAAAGGGTTGAAGGCATGTAAATCATTAAGTAACATTGGAATTTATGATACTGAACTGATCTGAGCTTACTAAATCTGGTTTTTCTTTCTGCCATACAAGTTAACGTTAATACGCACGTAATAAATAACCTACGTTATGTACTCACAACGATTATTAGGCTCATTATTTTCAATAACGTGTTGTTGGAAAAATATTAGGTCATAAGTATAGTTATGAATTTTATGAAATACAATTTCCTCAGTAACGACTTCACGATCATCTTAATAACACGCCAGGGCTAAGCGTTTCGCTTGAATATTCATTTCGTTTCATCATAATTTTGGTAGATAATTTTAAATTATCCAATCTGCGCCAGCCTCGCCGACATTGTGAGAAGTACCGTGCGCGTTTCTTATCACGATTTATTGCTTCTCACATTAATTTCATTATACGATCGTTTAAATTTAATGTTATTTATCAACTGTGTTATCGTCGATTTGGAGAAAATTGTGCTTATCTGTTCTATATTATGTTATAAATACTTCATTCAAGGTCTTGCGAACCCATTTAACTCGTTTGATTATAATAAAGTTGAAGTATGTTAGTCTCAGATTCTATCTACAAGTAGGTGGTTTTGTAGACTTACATAGTGGATGAAAAATTATTGCTAATTTCTAATAAAATATTTTTTCCTGCAAAACTTTTTGTTTATTTTTTTTACACGTACCTATCAACATGTTTAATTCTATCAGCGTACTATTTTCAATGTTAAAGAAACAAAAGAAAACAGTAGTAGTAACCTGCATTAAACTGCAATAAATTATCTTAATTAGCATTTAATGCTAGAATAATGATGAAAGATACTATTGGTATACCTAGCTGCTAGAAAATACATGACCGCAATAAAGTAATTCAATCTACTAGGTCATTGACACATCCGGTCCCCTTTCAAATTCTTACACTACAAAAGTGGGTGGTTAGCTCGTGGTACAAAATGTTAATACATTTGATATCTACTAATTCTAATTGGGTATTAGAATGAATAAAGTATTTACCTAAGTGTTTTAAGTTATTTTATCGGTAAACAGATTTAAATTATTTTTCCATAAGTTTACATAAGTACCTATTGGTAGAGGTATGCTATAGGTATCTAAGTATATATAGAGTCATTAAATGTTTTAATTTGATAATTACAACCATATATACCTAGCCAACATATATTATTGATTTTATTAATAAAAATACTTCTTTATCCTCTTTTCAAAGCATGCCTGCAACCTACTATCTACCTACATATATTATACGTATACCTATAGGTAACAGTTCCGAAATTGTTCGTGATCAGTACCACTACCTGATCCGATACCACAATTTGTGCCCGCATTAGGTAATTTCGTTTTATCCGACTCGTATTTTTTACGACAAAAGATCTTCGTCATTTTTGACAAGGAAAAGGCCATCAACTTTGTAATGTTGTCCGGCGCCGTAGTGTCGGGTCGGCCTCATCTACGCTTTGATCCAATCTGGCGAGTCGAGCTGAGTCAGTTGACGAGACGACCAATTACCGATATCACTCGGTTTCGACCAGGCCCAAATGGGGCATAATGCCTAGGGTAATTATGACTTCAGCCGACGCGTTGCCGTCCCTTGCATACTCACATTGATTTTGCTCTCAACTAACCCGTATTATCTTATAAGTTACTTTCGTGAAATCGGGGGATCTTTGCTTATCATTAGTTAAAGAAGAATTGAGCTACAATACCTTCATTGTGTTGAAGAGTTTAATATGTAACTGTTTAATCTCTGAAATACAAAAATTTTTTTTTACCTATATCTATGTTTTTACTATCTAATTTACATTGGTCTTTCTCTTGATGGTATATTTTATACTTATGTGTTATGAGTACGAAGTCCTATAAACGGTGCCTACATAGGTAGGTATTTACATAATTTTTTATAAGTACTTACACGTAGGTACCTACAGAACAATCTACCTAGCTATATTCAAATATAATGCTTATACGAACCAGTCTACGTATCCCTCGCTCGGTAATAAAGATTTTGTGGTTTTTATTATCATTTTATGGAAATTATAATTGTCATGGAAATGACTGAGAGCGGCCATATTTAATATTTACATATGACTTCATAGATCCTTCTGATAGCGTCACGAACGAAACAGTCAGTCAGGGTTATTTGGATGCCACGACTTTTGGTATTTCATTGTTTGAGATACTTGTGTGGTGTATTAATAGGTAGGTATATGTAGGTATGTAATGATGTACTTTGATGTACCTACTTATATCTATTCTCTCTTTTTAAGACGACAACTCTACGTAATTACTTAAGGTAGAAAAACTGACTCAAAGTCATTCTCGTTCGGGTTTTTCGTTTTGCTGTTTGACACAGTGGCAATAAGGTTATAAAATACACCTTAGTAGCACTTTGGAGAGCGCTTTACGGGCAGCGCACATTGCGACAGCTGCGCCAATCACAATGTAATAGGCGTGGCCGCACCCCTCACTCCGACCCACTGTCTCCTGAATACTCCTGATCCCCTGATTATATTATTGCGTACAATGAAGCTTTTTACCCAGCCTTTGTCTCACAATAGGGTGAAATATCCGGCCGGATATACCTTTGTCACCTTTATTTGTGTCGGCCGAAATGAGAATTTTGAAACCAAAGGGTACCTACCTAAAGGGTAGTTACCTACTTACATAAAAATATAATTCCAACGGGGAACATAATATAAAGACAATGTGTATGCAACGACACGTTGTCTTTATATTATGTTCAAAAAGTTCGGCCTATTTCCATACCTATTAGTGTGACTATGTACACGCGTAGGTACCTTTATAAAAACTATGTAAATAAAGAGTATGCTTACAAAAGTTTCGCTTTCCGAAATATTAATATGCATAATACCTACCTACTACTGTGTTTATTTTTTCTGACGTCCCGTGGCGTTGGGCAGTAGCGATTGGAAGCTGTCGCCGCATTCAACCTAATTGTAAATACAATATCCATAAGCTTCTTGTAATTTATTTATATTGTTTTTAGCGCCCAAGGCTGCGTTCGGGTCCGGAGGACGCAGCATTAGTTCCCATATAAATAAGCCGATAAATCAGTTACGATGTTTGAGTCGATTCTCACGGCTAAGCCTGCTCGGTTAATTAAACCCGAATAATATTATAATCCGTAGTCATTTCTTGTAATTAATTATTCATTGTCTGTCTTTCCAGGAACACCCGAGCTTACGCGGCACGCCTCTGGCGATGCTAGCGGCGCAGTGTAACAAGCTGTCGAGTAAATCTCCTCCTCCGCTGGCCGACGCGGCCGTGGGTAAAGGATTTCACCCATGGAAGAAGAGCCCAGGTGCCCACTCACCTCCTGGCGCCGGGATGGCACCGCGCTCCCAGCCGCCGGCCTGTGCACCTTACGCTCGGGCGCCCACTTCATGCGCTGCAGCCCCCTCCTACGGCAACGATCTCTACTTCCCATCTTCGGGCGATCAACTCCTGGGTAAAAGTGAATCAAGTGCGAGTTTAGGTTCTATGTATTCAAGACACCCGTATGAGTCATGGCCATTCAACGTCGGAGGTGGCGGTGGAGGCGGCGCGCTAAAGGCTGCAGAAATGAGTGGCGTTGGCGCCGTCGGCAGCACCTGGTGGGATGTACACAGCGGGTGGCTAGATGTTGGAGGTCAAATGGCTAACTACGCCGGTCAAGACTATTCTCAACTCACACACTCTTTGTCAGGAGGAGCACACTTACTCCCTCCTGCGCCACACTTACTTCAAGACGCTTACAAATCCGTCCTACCGACTCAGGGATCATTCGGCCTTCACGGCCCCGGGTCGCCAGCTCCACCGGCGCAGGCACCATCTCCCAGATCACAAAGACGTTACGCTGGCCGTGCCACCTGCGACTGCCCCAACTGCCAAGAAGCAGAGAGGCTAGGCCCTGCCGGTGCTCATCTACGCAAAAAGAATATACATAGTTGTCACATTCCCGGGTGCGGTAAAGTGTATGGAAAAACGTCTCACCTGAAAGCTCATTTGCGCTGGCACACCGGAGAAAGGCCATTCGTTTGTAATTGGTTGTTCTGCGGAAAACGATTCACCCGATCCGACGAATTACAAAGACACCTTCGAACTCACACTGGTGAAAAAAGGTTTGCGTGCCCCGTGTGCAACAAGCGATTTATGCGATCGGATCACCTAGCGAAGCACGTCAAAACGCATAATGGTGGAAAGAAGGGCAGCTCGGAATCGTGTTCAGATTCAGAGGAGAACAGCCAGGGCGAGGGCGGAGCGGGTGGTCGGTCGCCAGAGCACCCACTGGACGTGAAGCCCAGCAACCTGGTGTGACGGGGGCGCGCGGCGCTCGCCGTGCCGCACCACGCCTCGCTCCTGTGATACCGCTGGCGCTGGCCGTCCGCGCCGCCGCGCCAGTCGCCCCTTGTATATAGCACATATCAAAACAGTGTATAGTGATTGTGTAAATGAAAACTATCATGTGAAATTCTGCTGCGGCGCCAACCACGCCGAGAGACTAATTGTTGTGAGACATTTACAAGTGTACAGTATAGATCTATTATATAATATTGTCTATTGATATAGCTAGGAGTTGTATGGTTTAGAATAAGTAGAATCACTCCCTTAGTCCAAAATCACAGTTTGTAATTTATTTCGTTATTATATGGACAGGTCTCTGAAATATTGCATAATATTTATTACAATGTTATAACTATTTTTAAACCTCATCACAAACCAGGGCTCCACGTAGAGTAGCAGAAATTAAGTCCCATTTAATACCTTTCTACTTCATCTCTTTATTTTTGTGTTGTAGGTCCGTGTTGTTGCACACTTTAGATTATGATGTTTTTATATAAAATACTGTTTATGTTTAACATTTATTGAAGGGAAGCTACCTAAATACCTATCCACTGTTTAAAACTATTTCGATAAAATTCCAATAGCTCGACGATATTGTAACTTCCTGAGAAACAATGTGTAGATACCTACCTACTCTGATAATGGATTCAGACATACGAGTGCCTAGGTATAGCTTCTACTTACCTAGTTATCGTAAAATTGCCAAAGGAATTGTCTATTATGTTCCTAATTTGTAACTGATTGAGACCATTTGTAACCGAAACCTTTTGCCTTGGTTTGTAAAAGAAAGTTGTACCTACGAGTAGGTACTTTGTATAAAAACGATGACAATGAACAAAGAAAAGATTAATTGAAATAAATAGTTGCGCTATTTTGTTAGTTTTGAAGTTATAAATTGAAACTACATACTTATATTATGTTATTATGTACAAATGTGCGATTGAAAATGCCTGAAATTGATTTTATAAAAATTGATGAATATATTTTTCCGAGTGGAACTGGTATTTTTCTTTTTCCCGTTTTCTATTACCATGAAAAATATACAGTGATTAAACACCCAAAATGGGTGTTCATTTTAATGTAAAGACAACGTATAATCGAAAGTTGAAACACAATAAATGCTTCAAAGTAAAGATTGTGGCGGTCGTGCCTGCCTAGAAATGCTTGCCTTATGAGTAGATAAGTTCCATCATCTAAAGGTGTTGGGATCTTTAGTGGACTGTAACTGTAGTGTGGTCGCTGTAGTAAGAGAATTGTTAGCAATGTTTTATTTATTTGCACGAGCCACACATTTGTTGCACATTTACACGACGCTTAGACAGAGAGAGAGTTGCCATAACAATATAGCATAGACTATTTAATATTTTTGTTAGAAGATGATTTTGTTAGAACAAGATGGGGTCCTGAACATTTTTTAAATGCATCCAAGTAGGCACATTCTTCGTTTAGACCCCTAACGTAATAAGACGGATGTTACACGGCAAGTGGCATCGTAGCACCAAAACGAATGAACCCATTTTAATGTAGTTTATTTTATTTGAAAGGTAATTTAATCGAGAGCGCTCTTAGCTACGATTTCGCAAAATATGTGCATCCGATTGAAGACCTCATAAAGAGCTCTATTCTACATAACGAAATGCAAAGAACTTTAGTTCGGTACAAAAACATAGTAACGTTAAACCGATAGGTATGGAGATATAGTTAACCTGGAATCAGCAGGATACTCCTTATCAAATGACAGCTGAAGTGTAGTGTTTGGGCTTATTGGAATGGTCTAAACAAAAACAGAAAAAATGATGATTATGATTATGAATATACACATAAAAGAAATGAGGATGAATTGATGCCGGGTACCTATCAAGATAATTTTCGTGAGCCTATAATATGTTTGTAAATCTAACAGAACCTAGGTACTATGTATCTAAATACTTAAATAAACGTGAGTTATTATTAAATTTAAATGTTAATTAAACAATGGCTAGAAAACTAAAAAGTCGTGATAAAATAATGCATTTTAGACTTTTAAGTTAACGTAGATGCTACCTGTAACAGTTTTATCGAAGCCTCGTAGCGCATTAGCCATAGACTTTAGCCGTCCCTCAACTTTATTTCTTTGTATTAATTATTTCACAGTGAAATAGGTGAGACAATTAATTATAGTTGGTGAATCCATCCGATCAATTTATGCATAGGTAGATAAGATGGGTACATACTTTTTCTTGCAATAAAGCAATTTGTACGATCACCTACATGTTTGTACCCAGAAAGATGTAGAGTAATCTGCAAAAATATTTTCTATGCATTTGAATTTATTTGCACAAATAAGGGTAGGTACAAAATTCAATACAAATTTCCTTCTTACATAAATGATAAAAATCTTTTAACTTTCATAGATTTCCCTTTGCGTGTTGTCGTTTCGCTTTTTCCTCTTGAAGTATTTTCGCTTGCCAGACAGTACCGACTTGGGTTGAATACGAAACGGGCAATCCCATCGCCGGCGTCGGTTGCTAACGAGTGCTCCCTTGCTCAATCAGTTTACGAGTAATTCGGTTAGGGGTGATAAATCTCTGTTTAGTTATGGGGACCGGGATTTAATTTCATTATACTAGATTTGCCCAACTCTATACGATTATATAGGTGAATAAAATTAAATAAATTCAATTATTGCGCAATATAATGATAATCTGAGGTCACAGTTATCTGAAAACTGTGTATTTATAGGATTCTAGATAGAGGAGGCTTAGATGTCAATGCTCTATGATTTGCCTTAACGTCAATGGTACTTAGCTTCTTTAGAGAGTGGATTGATTCTATCGTAGGTTCCTACAGAAATATAGGTACTTAACAATACTTATTACAATTCAAATCAAGAATTATGTCTATAGATCTTTACTCGACATATATGAGCTACCATTATTTTTACATGTTATTAAAATTGTTAGTAAAGATACCTTTAATTGTTACTTACTTCCCTGAATTATCAATTACTATCGAAGATTTAATAGGGTCCTACAAAGTAGTTAGGCAATTACCCGTAAACTAACAACCGCAAACAGTTCATTCCA
This sequence comes from Noctuana lactifera, assembly GCA_018231305.1. NCBI lineage: Eukaryota > Metazoa > Arthropoda > Insecta > Lepidoptera > Hesperiidae > Noctuana > Noctuana lactifera. The sequence goes on along the minus strand of DWAV01001931.1, from coordinate 1,806 downwards.
TTTTATACACGAGACGTGCAGTAGCCGATCGCAGTGCGTAGGTAATGAAAGTTTAAATAAATAGTTAGTGTTTGACTTTGATACATCATGATTGAGGTAGAATGGAGATATCAATACACAGACACGGAGGCGGCGTAGAGCGATGAACAGCGATCATCAGAGACCACCGTCGCGCGCGTCATTAATAAACTCGAGATTAAGCTAGGCCACGAGCGCTGTAATGGAGTCTGCGGCTCTTGCAGATGAGCTTGGTTTTTACGGCACGAGTGGTGGCCACCCGCAGAGGCGACACTTACTACTCCCCTCCTCATTATTTGTGGTTTCAATTCGCTTTTTACGACGAACGTCGCCCTCTGCGGAAAATTACTACCACCCAAAAATGTCGTAATCAACACAGCGTTTCAGCGGAAAAATCCGTCCTCCCCGCAAGCCGTAAAGCTTAATTTCGAAATGCGGTTTTATAAGAAACTGCAGATGTCATCTCGTGTACCGTCGCAGACATCGAATCCTTGATTAAAAGTCGTGAAATATTAGACGACTTGATCATAGCTTTGATTACGAACAATCAAACGTGATGACGGAATTTCTGAGTTTGCTTTTACAATTTACACATAATTAATGCGACGATTATGGTTTTTACTAGAAATGTAATGGCTCTGGTAATTCTAGCTTACCTGGCGATTTATAGAAATGTTAGATTATACTTTATACTTATAACTTTTCTTAGGATTCAATCATTAAACATACGTACGCATGCGGGTAATTATTGGAGAATTTAACGACAAAAAACAATCCGTAGGTAAGTAACTATACCTAGTAGGTACTCGTTGGTGGTCGGTAGACAGCAGTATTATTTCTAGATATCTATATATCTATATACCTATGTATATTTTAAGATTTTTAAGGTTTGTTTTGATAAAATGATAATTTTAAGATTGAGATCCGTCTTGAATGTGTGCTTTACGTAAATACATATATATTACCTAACATGATTATACCTTTAGTACCTATATACCCTTACCTACTTAGATTGGCATACCTACCTACTAAAACCTAAAATAATCCGGTAGAATTGCGACATAATTCTATAGTGAAATGTCTTTTAAATAATTTCAACATGTATTGTACTACCACTAGTAAAAACATATTGCTCTCGTTAGGTATGATAAATAACAGTCCGTAAATCATTGTTCTTTTGGAGATCGCAAACGCCGACACACGTGTCGGGGACACTTCTTGGAATTAGTGGCCGAAATCATGCTCGTCCGAATATTGTTGCTAATAAAATAACACTAGTAATTATAAAGTTATTTTAGGATGAACTCCGCCGCGATTAGCTTACTTCGATTTTAAGGTTCCATTAGAAAGAAAGAAATATTTATTATGTCACATATTATGTATACAAAGAAAACATAATCAAAAACATAAAAATAATTGGTACCAAACATGAACAAGTGTTATCAACATAACTTTTTTTTCCTAATCACTAATTACCTACCTATGCATTTCCACGAACTTTAGGGAGTTTTATGTTGTTTCTACGGTGCTCATAGATAAAGAGCCATTACTTAAATTGCAATGAGACTAAGTACCTAAATATGGCCTTCGAATAAATAAAGATTCATCAAAGTCATTCAGATAATAATAATATTATTATATTGATGGTCGTAGATTAGGCTGCATATTCTTTTACCTATAATAAAAGTCTTTTATTCAATAACAATTGTTGAAAATCGAGTATGCAAATGTTAGAGTTCTTTTGTGCATACGAGATACGAGCGATGTAGTTTCACAACATTGTAATAT
>DWAV01001930.1:0-12226 GCA_018231305.1 Noctuana lactifera | reverse complement strand
GGCAGGACACGAGCCTGCTTGAGGTTGGATGTAGATGTCCATGGGCGGCAGCGACCACTTAACACTAGGTGGCCTGCATGCTTGTCTGCTACTTAAATAAGTCCATTATTATTTTCTGTATAATATGCTATAAACTTGCCGCCTTGGGATAACACATAGGACAAACAAGGATGAGTTAAAACTTTAGAAAGTTCGTGTGGTGTCGGCATTAGGAAATCTAATTTAGAGAATTAACGAGTTTCTCGAGCGAAAGTTCTGTTTCCCGATTAATGTTGATGGTGCATTCGAGATGAGTTTACGGCGAGCAAATAAATCGCATTTTCACTATCTCTATTTGATTCAGATTCCTATTGTACGTTTATCTACACACAATAGGAATACCATGCATTTAAATCAAGACATAGGTTTTAGCTAGCTGCTACCAAAATTACCCTGAAGATGTCAACATGCCATTATGTGTTGCGTAAAGTTATAGGCTATCTACTGATGACTGCATAAACAGTGAACTCCGTTACCTATGGACTATTGGATGTGAGGATTCCACTTGATATTATCGGAATCTTACAGAGCCGAAACGAAATAATATATTTTTCAAGGTATAATTCAGAAGTCCACGGCTCAACTGGTCAAAATTTTAAAAAGCGTTACAATGTTTTAAACAGTTATTACGTCAAGTGTGCGGTGGAAATGTGGTCTGTGCATGTGAATTTGAACTGAATTCCAACGTTATGTCCTACAAAAAAACCCGTCAAAACAGTAATGAGGTTCACACGTGCTCTGCACGCTCGCTACTATACGTCAAGTGTGCTCCGATTCGTCGTCAGCATAATAGGAACTTTTGAAAAGCAAACGTGATTTTAACTCGATTTACAAATTCTGTCAATGGCTTTCATGTATCGTAGTAGCATTCTTAGCCGGTCTTCCTTTGACCTTAGCAGTAATTATTTATTTAAACAATACCTTATAATCGAATTTGCCTAATTTAGAAACAAGGTAGCATAACGATATATTGAAAATTAATCGTAGAAGTAAGCAAATTTCTCTCGGAAAATATTTCTTATTCATAGATTGTTGATCCGCCCCAATAATTATATATTTTTTTGTATAATGCTTTTATATGAATATCTGAACCAGTTGGTGGTTAGAATATAAAATGAACGTATAAATTGAAATAATCACTCTAGAAATTAGCTACTCTTGATCAGTGAATAGAAGGGGATTTTCAATACGAGAATTACATAATTAGTATCCATAGGGGGTTATTGTGTAAAAGCTTTTCTATGAGGGCCCAATTTAGTATGGTCATAGTCAATTCATGCAAGCAATTACATGTTAGTTAAGTGATATCAGAACTACCACTTTTCTACCGGCAAGTAATCAGTGAGTTGCGGACGGAAAGTTACGGGTGTCCTGACAGTGTCCCAGAAAGTGACTGTGTGAAGTTTCATGAGTAACCCTTTCTCTGTTGTGAGCTTATCATCACTTTATGGAGCATAAGCATTGACCTGAACCTGAGTGTTCCGTCCGGTTTGCTGAACTGACCACGTTATCCACCACTATACCTAACGTTTACAAAAGTTAAAAGCACAAGCAAAATCCTGGCGTATCTTAAAATTATAATTAATTAAGCGCTTGTACATCAAAAGGTCTAAACAGGAATTGGATGTCGACGGTAGTAGCTAAAGAACAAACAAACACTTGAGCTATGTAAATATTTGTATCGACCAAAATCGATACTGGGAAAGCATAGAAGGCTGCTTAATCGTAGTATGTCTTGAAAAGTACATAGTTATAATAATATAGTAAACTATTATAAAATATAAATTAATATCTTGGATAATATACATATGAAATGCAGGTTATTTAATGAATGACGAATAGTGTCCCGTCTCTACTCTCGTAATTTCTCAATAGAAGACTGAAGTTTTCTTGCGTTTGCTTACAAGGTGTCCGTCTTAAGACTGGCTGTACAAAGAGTGAACGTAAATCGTCTTTGACATCAGTGTCTATAAGTTAGGATTCAATCCGTGGTTTCGAACAATTTTTGGGACATAATTATGCAGTAGAATTAGTCCACCACTTAACGTTTTTTAAAAAAATCAAAAAAAATGTTTTTAAATAATCTTTATTTCGTCAAATATGGTCAACACCTTAGAAAAGGTTTCCATGCTTTTTTATTTTGGACGAACACTATTACCAATGAAGAATGGGCTAGGTACCGGCCGATCACAGTGCACTTCATGGAATCGCACTAACGCCCTGTTTTGTATGATCGATACTCACTCTACATTAGCCCCGCCATAACGGGTGAATTTATTTGTATTAAAACATTAGAACTTTGATGACTAAAAAAATTCCGAAAGACAACATTATTCGACCAAGTAAAATAAGCTCTTTCGGACCTGTCATCTGGTTGGCTTACAACTAAAAGAAATTTTGCTTAGCAATACATGTATAAAACATTCGTTTAACTCTACGCACACTATCTTTAGTGCTTTTTCATAGCCATTGGCGCCGATGTCTGTACGTTGATAACAAAACACGTTAAATGATTCAGGGTTTTCGTACGTTTTTCCATTCATTGATACGCCGTTCAATGTTATCAATATCTGTTTCGTGTTCGTGGTGTCGTGAAAATTGCAGCCCTTTGTAAAGCTTCTTATGTCAACGAACAAAATATCAGCGAGTCAATTGTGACGATTATGGATCATTCTGAAGTAATTAATATTTTATGTTTGGATCGTAAACGAGGCGCCGTGACGACGATTCGGCAACTCAATAAACTAAAGCTTTTCGGTCTTGACAGGCTACAAACTGTACCGTTACCGAGCTCTTGTGGCCATTAAAAAGAATCAAGACGCAGTCAAAGGCTTCAACTTGTACCTCGGTACTTTATAATCATGATTTTGTTGATACTTCTAACTTTTCCTGTTAATTAATTTGTAAAAGGGGAATGAAAATAGATAGTTGCCAATTTTCAGCATGTTCTTATAAGGACTCTAATTCGCGTACTTATACTTACCTACGTAAGTTCAGTCATAACATCATTATCGGTATCGTGCTCATTAATGAAAAGCTATCTAGGGCAGAGTATATTAGAGTTAAATAAACATTTGCATTCATATACACTTCTACCGGTCTCTGGTATCTACGTAAATTGTGTACTAGGAGAGATTTCGCGTCGTGATAGCCGCCTGACCCGAACCATGCGGCTGGACACTCGACCCACATGCCGAGGTTGAACTTGCCACTACTAGATACACGTCAGCACGTTACCTGCTGTAAATATTCCTCATTTGTTATGTAACACCACCCTTATAAGTTACTCGGCTTCCGGCGAACATAGCTTTGGCCGATTCCCACCAGAAACTTTGCTCTTTGCAGTAAAGATAAAAACTTCACTCACTCGTCACTCGTTCAGTTTATTTGTTGGGCTGTAAGACAGCGAAATTGGGGTCGGCAGTCATAATTTTAAATTGGTCTTTTACATTCTGTTTTATTTATTAAAGTACTGAAAGCGCTAAATAAGCACTGGCGCCGTAATAAAACGTAAAAGTTAGGATGTGTCGATTACAGACTACGATACAATAAGTTGTCTTATTACGAGTTTGTTAGATAAAAGAACTTTCTTCATCAAACTCTGTTACGATATACTCGTACTATTTCTAAAGTTCGCAGCGTGACTTACCATACACGCTACAGTATTGTTAGTTTGTTGAGTTATAGTAATTATTTTAATACCGATACAATAGTCTCGATTATGTCACGCTTACGCAGAGCCTTTCGCCCGCTGCTTGAGATTTACTCGGTTAATACTAGCCAACTTCGCCCTTCTATACTCTTTAAAATATTATTGAATTTTGGACCAAAAGGATAGTGGTCAATATGTATACTTCTATACTAATAATATTAAGCTGAAGAGTTTGTTTGATTGTTTCTCTGAACGCGCTAATCTCAGGAACTACTGGACCGATTTGAAAAATTCTTTTAGTGTAAGATAGTCCATTTATCGAGAAAGGCTATCAAGCGCTACGTTGCAATTTTTAACGAGGGTGAAACCGGGGGGCACATCTAGTTGGTTATATTAAGATATATATTTTTCATAGACGTTAAACAGTATGTACAAGTACAAACCAATTGTGATTTTGACAAATATTTTGTCCGACGACGTCATTCTGCATTATGTTGAATGTAAACTTCATTTTCTTTTTGCTATATTAAAATGTTTAATGACGGTCATAATCTTGTTGTAAATGAACCGGTTACCCCACCTGAATACACAAAATTTATATATATAATAACATTGAGAAATCTTTGTAGAAATTTTTAATAGTTATTGTATAATACATACTATTGCATTATGAATAAAGGAAAAAGTTTTGAATACATAATGTAATTGTCACAGAACTTTTAAAGTGAGATATGAAATGCACACTATTTTCTTTTCTATCAAACTAACAGCTTTCCTTCGCGTCGTATTTTTCTAAAGAAGTGTAATCGATACTTGATCATAAATATGTAGTAGTCGATGTTAAATTCCATTTCGTTCATAGAATTAACTCTTCTAATTTTCAAATACAAAAGAGTTTGACACAATTCGCAAGCTCAAGAACGTGCTACAAAACGATCACACCATCCTTTCATTTGTCGTCATCAACCTTCAAATATGAGAAGGTTTTAAGCCATAGTATTATAACATTGCATGCTACGAATATTACTGGCATTTGGCCATGCAGTTTAATATAAAACTAATCAATTCAACATATTTACTTGTTGATCATATTTGATACAATAAATAACGAAGTCCTTTATTTATCTTTTCTCGTATTTCGTTTCCTCCAGGCATCAGCAAACTATCCGGCGAGGGCAAGCATCTCGCGGACCCGGAGGTGCTCAGGCGGCTCACGTCGTCGGTGTCGTGCGCGCTCGACGAGGCGGCCGCGGCGCTCACCCGCATGCGCAGCGACCAGCCGCCCGCGCAGCTCCGCCTCCCACAACAGGACAAGCCGTAAGACGTCCTCTCTAAATCTATTTGATTTTTAAAGGATTCTCCTGAAGTACTGCAGATCATTGTACAACCTTACGTTAGGCACGAATATTCAGGAAATCTTTTATCACGTGTGAAAGTACAGGTCCTTGGAAATGTGTATTAATTCGGCAGTAGTCCCATGTAACGTTGACTCAAGGAATTTCTTGAATAATATATAATTATTGTTTACAAAGTAATTTAATGATATCTTTAAATTAATATCTTAAATTTATTTTGAGTTTTGCAATTGAAATGATACCTATAATTCATAGATAGAAACGTGATGAAATCAATTTAATGTTAATGGATTTGAAGAAAGTGTTTGCTCCATGAATATGCAATGCGATTTCTTGGGGCCTATCGAGTAGGTATGATTGGTTGCATATAATTTAACAATTACTATAATGACCAAGAGCCCGCGGACTGTTCAATGGTGTTCTTAAGAATCACGGATCGCTGCAGTCATCATAATATTACGTAACTAAGACTACTTTCCAAGCGTTTGAACTTTTCTCAATTCGTTGACGTGAGAAAAAGTATCGACGATTCTCAGCGTGAGAACGCCTCATTTATTACGCAATTCCGATGATGATAATCCGAGATTGAGTCGACAATCGAGCCTGCCTCTCGAACAGATCTCCGATCGAGTCCGTCCCCCGACAGCTCTCGGGTCTGTTCGATCGACGCGCGGCTCGCGACCGTGATCCGTTAAGCTTTGATCTTATCTGATGACGCGTTCGATCGCCGGTGGGTTTCGTTTGATGTGATGCGAGGCTAAGAGTGGTGTTTTCGGTTGAAGGACGCAATGCGGGTCGACGGCGACGGGCACCACGCCGGCGGTGGGGGCGGACGGCGCGCCGTCGCTGGCGGAGGCGTGCTCGGACGGCGACGTGGGCACGGTGCGCAAGCTGCTGACGGAGGGCCGCTCCGTGCACGAGACCACGGAGGAGGGCGAGTCCCTGCTCTCCCTCGCCTGCTCCGCCGGGTACTACGAGCTCGCGCAGGTGCTCCTCGCTATGCATGCGAGCGTTGAAGATCGCGGCATCAAGGTGCGTTAGGGTTTCTTATTGCTAGCTATACTTAAACCTCATTGAAATAACCAATGGCTTATGTTATACTACTGTCAGAGACACATATTTACATACAATAGCTGGCAAATATTGGCTAATATAAGTCTAAAAAGTGATGATGCAATTAATATTTACTAACGAATAAAATGTCATTGCATTGCTGATCATTGAAACTTCGTGATATATAATTTACAAAATAGCAATTTGACTAAATGTTCAATCCTTGACATTTCTCAACTTTGACGGATTATATTAAATATCACTAAATATCTTTTGATATTATGATATTATTCATGTATTAAGACGGCCGTAAATGTGTATGCTACCAATTGAAAACAGACACACTTCAAAATATAAGCCAGCTCTTAACACAATTACATTGTCGCACCCTTTTTACAGCGCACATTGATGTTGTTTCTAATTAATAACCATACATAAGAATTTTGTTAATTTTAATGAAGAGTTCCATAGGATTAATGCATAATTTTCATAAATTTGAAAGTGAAACCAACTTGGAAACCAACAGCCTTATTTCATTTGGAATTAATAAATAAAAAAGGGGCTATTGACGTGATTAGCAAGAACGATGACGTCACTGTTTGTATTACTAAAATGTATGAAATTGTTTCGTTTTGACAGCTTATAAAAAGTGTGTGTGGAGTAATTGTGGTGTGTTGTGTTCAGGGCGACTGCACACCCCTGATGGAGGCGGCGAGCGCGGGGCACGTGGACATCGTGCGGCTGCTGATAGCGCACGGCGCCGACGTGAACGCGGTGTCGGGGTCGGGCAACACGCCGCTCATGTACGCGTGCGCCGGCGGCCACGAGGAGTGCGTGCGCGCGCTGCTCGAGAACGGCGCGCACGTCGAGGACCACAACGAGAACGGACACACGCCGCTCATGGAGGTCTCTATTCTACTCTATCCGTGTCTTTTCTAGTCTACCCTCATCTTGATATTTCTACTCTAGGCGAAGGGTGGATTTCGGTGTAAGACTAGTAAGGAAAAAAACCATCCACTAAGCTTAAACAGTTCAATGATTTAACGAACTACAAATCTATAATTATTTATCTAAGCCTTCGCTCCTTTATGAGTTATATACTCGGTTATATACTCTTTGTAACAACTTTAACTTAACCACTGCAATGTTTTTAGGCGGCGTCAGCTGGCCACGTGGGCGTCGCGAAGATCCTTCTGGAGCACGGCGCGGGCATCAACACGCACTCCAACGAGTTCAAGGAGTCGGCGCTAACGCTGGCCTGCTACAAGGGCCACCTCGACATGGTGCGCTTCCTGCTGGCGGCCGGCGCCGACCGCGAGCACAAGACCGACGAGATGCACACCGCGCTCATGGAGGCCAGCATGGACGGACACGTCGAGGTCGCCAGGCTGCTGCTGGACTCGGGCGCGCAGGTGGGTGTTAGTTGCATTCACTTTAGTTTAGTCTCTCATCAGCCCCTACCAGGGTGGATTCCGCGTTCTACTCTGTTAGCTGCGAATGGTGGCCGAGTATGTCATGTTGATACCAGGATCAATGGTTACGAGGGCGTCACTAGAGTTCCAGGATTTGGTTATGCTCGCAGGTTTGTGTTATTTACGTTATGTTTGATTAATGTCTCTGGTAACGGACCACCTCTCATAATAGGCATGATGACAAATTTTGAAAAAAAAAACATTTTTATAATGTTCGGAAAAACATGCAAGTAATATCGTATTTCTGATTAAAATAAAGATTCATGGCGTCGTTTGTGACGTCACTTTTCAGTAACCCTGAAGTACTAGAAACACTAGAAGATCTTGTAACTTTGTTCGTTTAATTTAATGTGACGTAATTCGCTCTGATAAACGTTCAACATCGCCCCGTTTAGCGTTCAACATAGCGTATATTAGTGTTTTATTTTACAAAAATAATTAATAAATCTCTTTTAGAATGTTAAACATAACCAATTTAGTAATCCGGTACTAATGTATTGTTAAATAAATACATCATTTTAGGGATTTTTAATTACTGTTATCATGCCTATTTTTATTTTTTATTAAGCGCAATCTGTAAGCAGAGAACGGATCGCAAGATGTGAAGAAGAGTAAGTTAGTGATCATTATGACAGTTTACTAAAATTTGTGTTGTAATATAAGTCATTTGAATTTGTGTTTTCTCTTAGATTTTCCTGCGTTACCTTATTGTATCAATTTTATTATTGTATTGATGGGGGAAAATAAAAATAGTTTTAACTTAGCAGTAAAGGAATGTCCCTTTCTGTTCGCTTCCGTTGAAGGTACACTGACATTGTAAAATGGTTGAAACAAAGAATTGGTTCGCAACAACTCAATAGTTCTCATACAATAACACTGTTTGTCGTATAACTTTTCAAATGATTGTGACCGATCTATCAATGCAATAATATGGACGTCATATTAACGCATGCAGCGGTTTGCGTCAGTTCACGTCCTGCATAGATTTTAATTCGAGTGACGTAATCGTTAGCATCTGTTTTAAGTAGAGCCTTATCGTATGCGCGCCATACAGTTGTGAGTAGTGATTTTTCATGCATTCTTATGAATACACGCACGTTAAGCCATCGGTCCCGGTTGTTATCGATAGATAACAGTCGTTAAACCTGATCGGAGGCCCTTTAGGCGGTTTGACAACATCCGACACCAGTTAGCCACTAACTCGTATCTCAACCAGTCCGCATTGGAGCAGCGTGGTGGAGTATGCTCCAGGCCTTCCCCGGTTGTGGGGAGAGGCCCTTACATTACAAAGCGACTCAATTAACGTTTTTAAATAATTGTGTATATTTAACGTATTATTGAAGAAACTTCTATTTGACGCGCTTAATATATATAATTAACTTATACGCTATTGTCTGACTCACGTCGTCTCACAAGCATTTCCTGCCATGTTTTGTTTCATTTGATCGGTCTGTAAAGTTAGATTGTTTGATGAATGAATGAATGGACGAATGTAACATTACCAGGTGAACATGCCGACGGACAGCTTCGAGTCGCCGCTGACGCTGGCGGCGTGCGGCGGCCACGTGGAGCTGGCCATGCTGCTGCTGGAGCGCGGCGCCAACATCGAGGAGGTCAACGACGAGGGCTACACGCCGCTCATGGAGGCCGCCAGGGAGGGTAACTACACCATGTTCTCTCTCATTAGTTTTCTAATTGAGCTAACTACACATACTAAACTTTGCTGTCTATTTTATTTTCTTTATATTAAAGGTGTAATGATGGTACAGAACGAATAGGGTGTTCACTTTCACGAAAAGTCAAGGAATATTAGTGTAATCAAGAGTGTTGGAAATAAGATTTTATAAATCATTTCAATCAAATTATGCATAAAACATTGGGCGGGCTTAATGCATTTTCTTTTAGCTTCTTATATTTGATTGACTAAAATACTATTTGATCGTGCAGGCCACGAGGAGATGGTGGCCCTTCTGCTCGGTCAGGGCGCGTCCATCAACGCTCAGACCGACGAGACGCAGGAGACGGCGCTCACGCTGGCCTGCTGCGGCGGCTTCCTCGAGGTGGCCGACTTCCTCATCAAGGCCGGCGCTGACGCCGAGCTCGGCGCTTCCACGCCCCTGATGGAGGCCTCGCAAGAGGGCCACTTGGAACTCGTCAGGTTAGTACACAGTGCAAAGTTGCGAGGAATGCATTGTCAATTTTGAAGAGCAAATATTTGAAAATACATTAAAATCAAAGTTTACAGCTTTTACAGAGGTTATCATGTGACTCAAAATGTTAAAGTTAGATTGTTTGATGAATGAATGAATGGACGAATGTAACATTACCAGGTGAACATGCCGACGGACAGCTTCGAGTCGCCGCTGACGCTGGCGGCGTGCGGCGGCCACGTGGAGCTGGCCATGCTGCTGCTGGAGCGCGGCGCCAACATCGAGGAGGTCAACGACGAGGGCTACACGCCGCTCATGGAGGCCGCCAGGGAGGGTAACTACACCATGTTCTCTCTCATTAGTTTTCTAATTGAGCTAACTACACATACTAAACTTTGCTGTCTATTTTATTTTCTTTATATTAAAGGTGTAATGATGGTACAGAACGAATAGGGTGTTCACTTTCACGAAAAGTCAAGGAATATTAGTGTAATCAAGAGTGTTGGAAATAAGATTTTATAAATCATTTCAATCAAATTATGCATAAAACATTGGGCGGGCTTAATGCATTTTCTTTTAGCTTCTTATATTTGATTGACTAAAATACTATTTGATCGTGCAGGCCACGAGGAGATGGTGGCCCTTCTGCTCGGTCAGGGCGCGTCCATCAACGCTCAGACCGACGAGACGCAGGAGACGGCGCTCACGCTGGCCTGCTGCGGCGGCTTCCTCGAGGTGGCCGACTTCCTCATCAAGGCCGGCGCTGACGCCGAGCTCGGCGCTTCCACGCCCCTGATGGAGGCCTCGCAAGAGGGCCACTTGGAACTCGTCAGGTTAGTACACAGTGCAAAGTTGCGAGGAATGCATTGTCAATTTTGAAGAGCAAATATTTGAAAATACATTAAAATCAAAGTTTACAGCTTTTACAGAGGTTATCATGTGACTCAAAATGTTAAAGTTAGTTTTCCAGTAGCAAATCTGAATTCAGAAATATGGATAATGCCACTCTCTTTTTTTTTTCAATTTGTCTTACACAACTATAACTCAATCAAAATTCCTTATTTAGATTTAGATATTTGACAACACTATTAAAATCATTGAGGCAACTTATTACAAGTGCAAGTTTTCCACGTTATTTAAACGTAATGTTGCATAGGTACCTGCTGAACGCGGGCGCGGACGTGCACGCGCAGACGCAGACTGGCGACACGGCGCTGACGTACGCGTGCGAGAACGGGCATACGGACGTGGCCGACCTGCTGCTGCGCGCCGGCGCGCACCTCGAGCACGAGAGCGAGGGCGGCCGCACGCCGCTCATGAAGGCCTGCCGCGCCGGACACGTCTGCACCGTGCAGTTCCTCGTCGGCAAGGTGAACGAACATCATCATACACACACACACCATCTCATCTCCCTATACGTCTTGCACCATCTCCTACCCATCCTCACCACCCTATTTGTAGTGCCCTACACCTCGTTGCAAAGGTAAACACTCTTACATACCTTATCTCATTGCACAGTATCAGCGCAGCTTTCCAAATTGTCATAAAATCATTTTTTGCAACTACGTGTTATTACATACAGTACTGCTAAGGTTTACAACGTCAAAAAGATGAGCGATGGACCTAAACCATTGTAATGCGAAGACCGCCCACGAGGAAAGAGTTAGAAGTTCGTAGCGGAAACAAAATCAATATGTACAGTTAACTACCTGGTTACTAATACACTCTATTATTACTAGGGCGCTGATGTGAACCGCATGACGGCAAACGGCGACCACACGCCGCTATCGCTGGCGTGCGCCGGTGGTCACGTGGACGTTGTGAAGTTCTTGCTGGCGTGCGACGCGGACCCTTTCCGCAAGCTCAAGGACAACTCCAGTACCCTCATCGAGGCGGCCAAGGGCGGGCATACCGCTGTTGTGCAGCTGCTGCTCGACTATCCGCACTCCGTCATGTTGCCGAGAGGTGAGAGACAAATTTGTGTTGTATTCAAACTTAACTGTAACTGAGAACAAAAGAATGAGATGCAGAACTGTTTACTTACAAGATTATGAATGTTTTGTAACCAAACCTATTCTGAATACGATTGTTATCATGTTGCTTGTTAAATTAATTTGTATATTATGCTACTAGAGAAGTTAATCTTTTCTATGGTGTTTGGGCGCGATTAAGTATGACATTGTGTTCATTCGTGTAGGTAACACGGGCGCTGAAGATAGCGGCGGGTTGAGCGCGGCACAGGCAGCGTCGCTTGGACTGAGTCACGCGCCGGTGCCTGTGGCGCCCGCACAGCGCGCGCTGCTGCCCGCGCACCCTCACCCGCACCACCCCCACCCCCCCCCGCATCCCCACCCCCACCCTATGCAGCACCCGCATCCGCACCCGCACCCCCACCAGCTGCCGCAGCAGCCGCACCAGCCGCCGCATCCGCAGCAGCAGCACGCCGCCCAGGCACCTGCTCCTACTCCTGCTCCTGCGCCGGCGCCGGCGCCTACTCCCGCAACT
>DWAV01001929.1:0-12230 GCA_018231305.1 Noctuana lactifera | reverse complement strand
AAAAAAAAAACAATTAATAAGCATTTCTCAGTCTGGACGCACCCGTAGTCTGTTTCAAAGCCCAGTTTAGAGGACCGCATCCGGACTTTACAAAAGTGTGTAATATTTATTAAGGCTGCGATCGCGCCCGCTCAGATTGCGAACGAGCCAGAATAATTTGAACGTTCATACTGAATGTTAAATTAAAGTATTTAGGATTTATTTATTCTAACATACTTTGGAGCGTAATGTATGATAGTAATTTTTAACATTTCAGAAATAGCTATTAAGCATTCAAACAACATGATGATAATAAAATTGGTCATCACATTACATGTACTTCCATACTAAACCGTAAATTTTCTATTTTATTCTTATATTTATTCTTAAATCCGAAATTCAGACGACAACATAATAACACGGAGTGATGTCAAATTGCTAACATAAAAATAATATGTAAAAACCCACGTAATGTGGAATGTTTTTTAGAAGGAGAAAACATGAATGAAATACCGCCCCGAGGTCTATGACGTACTTATTTTAAGCTGAAAAGGAAAGCGGACTGAACTGAATAAATAACTATAAAGCCTTCGCTCATACAAACTAAAAAACCTCATTTCTGTATTCTATGCTGATTATCAAGTGTAATTTTTTTATATAAAGGCTTCTCGAGCATTACATTTATACTTGTACGAGCAAAACCAGTAAATATTTACAAAAATACTCTCCCATTATTATACTAGTAAGTATTCCAAAGCATGTCTTCAATTTAACAAGCGTAATAGTGGGTCGAGAACTAGGTATTTCCAACTTGGGGCACGTCAAGTATTAACCGTATAGTTAGTTATGTTCGAGAACATTTTAGCAGAGTAAGTCCGCTGGGTAATGGGGTGTCATCGCACATGATGGGTCGTCGAGCAAGTTACTGTCTCATCAGAACTGCGGACTCGCGGACGACATCCTTATTGACGGCCGTTATATGAAATATGTTTAAGTTACTGTACTTTAACTTAATAAGTTTGTGGATTGTTTATACATTGTTGATGAACCGCGTGGTGTTGTGGTTACCATGCTAGTCCATTCGAAGGGTCCCGGGTTCGATCGTCGGCGGGGCAGAAATTTAAAATGATGAATTTAGATTTCTGTTCTCGGTCTGGGTGTTTGTGTATCTGTCTTTGTGTGTGTCCATGGCACCCACGACACAGGGATTCCTAGTGTGGGGTGGGGGAGTGTGAAGCGTTATTTATTTACATTAAGTATTATTAATTATAGGCAGTAATATTATTGGCAACTATCTGTAATTATTTTAAATAAATGCGGCCTTACAGGGCTTATTGGGTCTTATTTTAAATACATTTGGCTCTACAGTACCATTGCATTACTTAAATTATATTGTTTAAGTTAAAATAGTTTATACAGTAAAATAGACAGCCAAATCTCATTATGGAAATAAAGTTAAAGTAGAAAATTGTTTCTTTTTACTTCGCTCTATAAAAATGCACGGCGAGAAAGCCGACAATTTTCGTTTTCTCTCTTAAACGAGATTTAGTTAACGGCTATTAGATTTGGCAAGAGTTGGATTGTCTATATTAAATACAGTGCAACTTTTGTTGCGTGCTTAGAGTTGAAGTTATATAAGAGCTGAAATCTATAAATTGATACTCGACGAGGACATTTTCGGTATATTTTGAATATCTGACGCTCAAGGAAGTGTCTGAAAATTGACATAAATAAAATTCATATGGAGAAGGAGTACAGATGATGATAAAATTTAGATGAGTTAATAAACGTCATTATTACTAAATTAAATAAAACTGGAATGGTTGCATGTCGTTCGTGAATAGATGGCGATACTGGTCGCGGAATTAATTTATATCAATAGTTGTAAATGTTATTAGCTAAGTTCAAGCCTTAATAACAACCTTAAATTTAATAATAAACATTGAGTGACGTAAACAAATGCTCGTATTTCAAACTTTTGTGACAGATTACGTGTTCTTTAATTTTATTAAATCAGTTTTTATAAACTACAGCTGTAGAGTTAGTGGACATAAGAGAGAATAAACAAGTATATTATAAGTTTTAGCCTTTATAAATAAAATTATTCGCTCGATGTCTACCAGGAAATCATAAAACTACAGATAAAATAAAGTAGCTAGCTTCCTTTCATTTTTTGAACATGGAAAACTTACACTGATATACACGGCCGTATTTATTCTTGATACACGGCGGTACGCACCGTACTCTTTTGTAACACGAGGCCCTACGAAAATATTCTCTATCAGCAGCACTTCCTTTAATGCGTATAGAATTTAATGTCGCACCTATACAAACAAACTATGGACGCCACAAAGTAACAACACGGCGTACTGAGCCACAAAAACTAACTAGTTTCACTACTACGAACGTGAAAATGTATGAAAAGTTAATACAACGAACACATTCAAGCATTTTTCGAATATCCCAGGACAATTTTAGTTGTCAATTTTACTTTTTTCCATACATACATTATTTTATTATCAACGTGTGACTAGCATGAGCGGTAGAAGGTAAACTGTGCGAAAAACGTTTATTCGGATATTGGTGCGGGAATTTTATAAAATTCGATAAATCTTTTCCTTTTCTATGAAAATATAGATATGATTTTATAAAAAATCGTCTATAAAAATATTTGTTAAATATCGAAGAAAAGCCTGTATTAAAATATACAATTGTTGTAATTGCAACATAAGCATGGTGGAGCAAGCAGCAACGTAAAGCATAGAAGCGACATATTGTTCTACAGAGTAATGACCGATAAAAAATTATTTCACATACCCACACACTCTAAGCGGGGTATCTAAATAATGTATCTGTCAGGAAACTTAATATCTAAGTACAAACACTGGAAACAAAAGCAACGCTTTGTTTCAAAACATACAACTTTGACATCTGCCAAACCAGGACAAACACAATCCAGCGGAAGGCGGAGTACACAGCCGACTTAAATCAAATAACTGTATTGCTTTTAGCTGGTTTTAGGTGGAGTTTACACTTTAAGGTTTGACGCTGCGCGGCCGCACCTACCACGGTTGTAAGAACACTCAAACATAATAGAGTATTGTGAAGAGATTTGTAGATCTTTATCAGTTTTGGAACGTAAGCGTTTTGCCAGGACCCCTCATAACCTGCCTCTAAACAATCTAGTATTTGTACTTTTGTTGGAGAAAATCCTCGCATGACCTCAAATAAAAGTTAAACCTCAAATAAAAGACCTCAAATAAGGGTTAAACGTTTGTGTTGATGGATTGCAGTCATAATTTAATATCATATTTATAGGCAAAGGTGACCACTCACCATGGTGGCATGTGCCTGTTGGCTAGGTTTATATTACAAAAAAAACTCAACATTGCACGTAGGTTTATTTTTTAAAGCCCTATAGTTTATCTAGTACCACAAATTTCATGAATACAGCTCCGTTATTAAGATATTAGCGTCTAAAGATCTGCTTCTCTATCACTGATTGGTTGACTGACTTATAGATCAAAATTCACTTCCAGATGACATAGGAATTTGAAATTACCATTTAAGAGATAATCACCATGAAAACGGCTGCGTTAGAACATAGCCTAAACCGTCAAGTGCAATAGCGTCGCGGCGGATGTTCTGCTCCGTCTCCAGTCTGTAGTCTATGATATTGCTCCACGCCCTTTGCGTGTTGTGCGGAGCTTAAGTCACAGTATATGTATTAAATCGCTAGTTTAACTTAATACTCGCCCGATGTGAAGCAGAGTCAGACGGTTTGCTGCGAGTTATTTTAATTGGTTTTCCAATCATTGTACCTAATTGTTCGGTCATTGTGATTGGAAATGTTCTACCCGTTCATATTTCTCAAACCCAGCGAATTTTTATAATGCATTTTTGTCATGCACACTTATTTAAATATTATGTACAAAATATTTTAGATATAAAATTTTATAATTCCATATTCGTAAGTTGAAAATGTATTTTTAAGCCGAATACAAAAAGGGGAGGTTCTGAAATCGTCAGTGTATTTTCTTGTAGCTTTATACTCGTAAACTATATATTACATCAATTGGCAATGGTTGGTCATAGGCCCCTTTCCTTAGGTAGGTTAGGTTCCTTAGGTAGGTAGGTTAGGCCTAAATCATGCTCTACCACACTGCTCCGATAAAGATTGGTGAAGTTTCAAATTACTGCTTATGAACAATAACAACTAATGCCGTAAAGGTAAACAACTAATGGTGTAAAGTATTTAAACATTTAATACGAACTTCAAGTATTTTTTTTAAGGCTGCACCTCATAATTATGATATAATCAAAGTCAAAGTCAAAGTTTTTATGGTAGGTACACGTACACTGGATGAACGTCAAACAATACGATACAGAACGGTATAGAATGGATTTTGACACAGAATTCGTTTCACAGAAGCTGGTCTTTCTATTACCGTTCTTCTAATAAACCACTCGATCACTGCTAGCTGATTTTATGCTAGCTTGTATATTTCTTTTCAGATGTTGTATATTATTATATTTACTTGTAGAACAAGGAAGTATGGAGCGTGCCGCGCCCGCGCTTCCTCACCGCGCTCAAGATACCGCAAGCGTGATGCCTGACCTAACTGCTCCAGTTTATCCCTTTAATTGCCTTTTTTCTGGAGACTGACTTTAAGTGCTCCGCCATATCTCCTCACGTCGCAATTACGGAGACGTCTTATGATAAATCTGCCGTAATTTGCATGAGATAGCATACGCTCTTAACTTTCACGCGGAGCTTCCTACTCTTGTCGTTTATTAAGTTAGGGAACGTTTCCAAGAATGAAAATGAGCTATTTAACTACTAACAAGATAGCGCCCACTTTCATTTGGTTTATTATTGCTTATTATTTTTTTCTCCATTTACATGTAAAGCAATATTAGATCGGATGAACTTTCTTATTTCGTAGATGTGCTCGCGGCAAGTTTAAAAAGTGTCTAGGTAAATATGCAATACTTGAAACAATTTGCAAACAACAATTTCGTGCTCATACAATTTTTCTGTGCGGAAATAAGATGGTAACCGGCAAACAAAACAGACGGCACAATCTCCGTGTTGCAACGCGGCGAATCGGCGGCCGACACCCCAAGGCTTCGCCGGTGCGCTCGCCAATCTCGAAATTTTTTCAGAGCGTGCCTCCTAGTGGAGCGAAGGTAGAAATTGTAGAGTCAGCGTACCGCCCTGCGGACTACGACGGCGGCTATTTGTCGAACGGTGCGCCAAAACATCGCATCGCAATCGCACGGAAAAATTATTCCCCGCTAGATTGCTACTCGCCTCTTTTGAAGGTGCATTTGCTTTGCAGGTTGGGATTTCTGTATTGTGCGGTGCACGAGATAGAGTTTGTATTATCTTTTTGGCAACTGAATCGATGCCGTCGCTCATTCCATTCAATGCGAAAATATTTTAATGGAAATCCCAATCTGTATAATGAGAAAACAATATACGATGTAATAAAACGCTTTGTTAAACATCGTTCCGATTTTTGACAAACAAAAATGTATCGTTGGATTTTAGATTAATATTTCTACAAATAATTTTTTAGAATGAGTAAAAAACTTCACAAGTAAATATATAAAAATATTACATTCACTACCTATGGTTAATGAAAAACAAATGAAAATTGAAAATACGTGTATGCAAAGTACAGTGTGAATATAATTTTCATTTGGCGTTGAAAATGGTTTCGTATTTGTCAGTCTAGAAATTGCTTCACATGCTTTGTTACAAAATTAATGCTCTACGAGAAAGCCCCATTGTGAGCCATAATACCGGCTGTTATAGTTTTTGACGTCTGACTGGCCGACCAACGTCATCACAATCCCGAATATACCCGGTTACGTTCAGACAATCTCTTCTAAATGCTTTTAAAGCTGTTTTAAATTGATTAAAACCATTCTTTTCAACGTGGCCGTACCTAACGTTTTTAATTTCTCATGTACCTCGAAGTTCAATATAATATTTTTGTAGAGCGCCGAGCAGAATATTTCACGTTTACTCACGTCTCCTTCTTCTACGTTCAGGCAATTCAGCTTTTGTTAACTGTTTGCTTCACTAAAAGCTTTTCGATTCAGTTTAATACGTCGACAGCGATCGTTTATAATCAAACGGGGAGTCCATCAAAATAATCATTCGCTTTATGAGGATATGGACGATATGTGACATTCGGTTCGGTAATTAATGCAAATCAATGGGTGGGACGTGCGATTGATTCTGGACTAGCGGAAAGCCGATCAATTACGTTAATGAGCTCTGAGAATCCATATCGCTGACGTTTCAATATTATGCAAATGCTTATGCTTGTTTTCTGAGCTACCGACAACGTCTAATAAAAAGAATATTACACGAGAATCTCATCTAAGTTACTACTTACGATTACCACATAACTGATGTAGCATTTATTTTCTGCATTAACCCCTTCTGTTCGCCGTTTCCAATGCTATTCAACCTTCCAACCAAAAAATTACTTAAGGCATGTCCTTGCTACGTTCATTATTTGGCGGATATATTTGAGAGGAAATCCATCCAAAATTTCCGTTCAACCAGACACCGAAAAGTACCTATATCAAATTTAGCTCACACTATTTTTCACATTGTTTCCGGTGAAACTAATTGAAGCGTGTTAATTAAATAGCATAAATATACCTATCTATAATATAAATGTAATTAGTGATTTAACTTTTCATACCGAGTGAAACAATCTAGCCACGAAGTAGTTAATACCTCTTTAACTAATCTTTTATGCTGATCATACGTGAAACATCAGTAGCAATTGAACAAGCTATACTGTGCAATTGTGTGCAATACCTGTAACCGGATTATGTTGAGTACGGATTAATAGCGATTCTCTATGCAACTTTGACTAAACGGCAGATAGTTCGATTTGCTGATTATTTTGCGGTCTACCGACTGTAACGTTCTAATAAAACGTTGACGCTGTTGTAACAGGGACTTTTAATAAACGGTATATTATCCGCAATTTTGCGGCTAGAATAAATACCAAATGAATTTAAAGTTAAATTTATTTCTGAATAATTTTACAGTGTGTTCTAGAGAATTATTAATTCCACGATTTCGAGAATTCATTAGCAGTTCAAAGTTATAGCATGTAAAAGTATTCTATATAATTTGAGGACGCTAGTGCAGTAGTCCCTAACGGCAATTAAGTTTGTGAATCCTGTTCAATATTAGCAATACATGACTATGAAATTAGTCACTATTCTATTCGACAATATAGCGTCCTCGCAGTTAATATTGCTTGGGGGCTTGTCCAGAACAGAGAATAGGGACCAGTGATAGATAGTGAATTTTTGTACAACACTAAATCTCTAACTTATTGAAGTCATTAATGTGTCATAAATTAGTTGCATCGTGGTCTACGATGAAGCAAAAAACGTCCCGTATACAGCACATAGCCAGTGTCATGGATTATAGCCTTAAAACTTTTATATGGGAGTGACTAACAAAAATTGAAAGGAACTTAAAGATTAATAGCATTTGGTTGTTATCGATCGCTAACACCTACATAGTCTTGAGTAGCTGGTTGATCCGCTTATCATGCTCAATATTGCCAGTACGCTTCTATTAGATCAAATGCTATGCACTGCTAGTACTTAGTTTTCATTGGTTGGAGGCATCGGTACTAACAGCATTTGCATAATACTGAACGGGAATACACAAGAGCTCGTTAGCTGGACTTATACGCTTATCGTGCTAAATATGATCACGCATCAGCTGTTATTAGGACTCTACCTATTACCTATATATTAGCTTTGAATTAACTGTTGATTCCAATAGGCAGTTCATTCTGAAGATTATTGTTCGTTCCTTTTTCGAATGTACTTTTTTGTCTTCCCTACAACATACCTAATAAGTAAACATAAATATATACATCATATTGCTTGTATAGTCGTGGATATCCTCGGAACTGTACGATTGTGCTCACTTACAATATCCCACTTACGTGCAATAAACTGTATCAAACAAATAAAGGACTACCATAAGCACTCTTGTTGGACGTAATATCACGTTAGTAGTCATAAAAACTATGCGGATAGAGTGTAAACAAGGGTAGGGTTGGTGAGATAACTGGTGAAGCTCTTGTGTAAGTTCAAGTATGTCGGGATTGACATTACAATTATTTAAGTCATAAAGCAACACAATCTATACTGATAATATAGAGCTAAAGAGTTTGTTTGTTTGATTTTTGGTTTGAACGGGTTAATGTCAGGAACTACCGAGTTGAAAAATTCTTTTAGTGTAAGATAGTTCATTTATCGGGGAAGCCTATAGACTATCAAGTGTTACGTTGCAATTCTTAACGCGGGTGAAACTGGGGGGCACAGCTAATATTAAATTATAATGAGTAATAAACATTAAAAAACTAAAATACATTTTAATCATGAGAATATAATATTTTTTTATTCCAGTTCCATTATCAGATCCGAGAAATTATATAGGACCTTGGTCCTTATTAACATGAATGAAACTAGTCCAAACTCGATGGGGCCCGTCTTCCGTTACAGAGTTTTTATCCATCTTTCAGGTCCATCTTCAGACAAGTTCTATGACAACATTATATTCATCCTACTTTTTTATGTATTCAAAATTTCCGCTCAGCCATCGTTGGTGATTCAAATTTAACATCTACGATTTTTTACTCATTTACCGGTGACTTAATAAAAGCGTATTATAATTACAGACACTCACTCAATACAGTTTTTAAAATAAACAAAATATAATTAGGTTTTTTCTCAAGTATTTATGACTGAGTAAGAAGTCTAGTATTCGAGATTTTGACTTACCACCAGGTCTAAGAGACAAATTTTATTGATGATGAATGTAATTTCAAACCAGAATTATTTGATATAAACGTATAGGTTTCATTTAACCACATTCTTTGGACCTGAATGATTTTGCTTCGTCTTTGAAACCTTAACTACAGGATACAAAATAGATAGAAAATAATCTTGCTATTATGTACCTATTTTCTGTTTATGTTTATGATTGTAGTAAGCAGTTCCATTAATATTGCATACATACCGAACTGATAACCTCCTTTTATTAATCGGTTAGAAAAGATGTAGACCGCAATGCACCAAAGTAAATGACGTAGCTTCTTGTTGGGCGACACTGACTCGCTCGTTTATCAAAGTCAATATCGGCTGTCGACACTCAGCCACACATATTATAGCAAGTACCCTATTACTTGCACGCGGTAATACCGTAGGCCAAGTTCATCGTGCCGGATTTTATGGTTTTTAGTTTACTAGCCTGATTGTGCCTATTTCTAATTTATTACGCCCGGGGAGGGTTTTGTGAGGCGTACTTATTGTTGTAGCGTTTTCATTACTGTATTGCAAGAATATTGACCAGTGAGCCTGTTTGTTTTAGTTATTAAATCCTATATTGGCAAGTTGAATATAATTTTTTTGTTGACTCGTTCATTCATTGTTACCTCTTTATGTTGTAGGTAGTTTAAGATAATTTTTATTACAGGTATTTTAATATGAGGTATAACGATATATTGATAAAAGGTAGGATTTCGGTAATGGCATAATAATGACAGCATTTGAACAACATGTTGGATAAACAAATATGGCCGCAAGCAATATGTACTTAAGCTCCCTTCGATCATGAGTGTGGAACCCCTCTTCTGACTTGTAAACTTGCCAGACTTTAACAAAACACATCTAAACGTATGTTATATTAATAAGGGAGTTTTTACTAACAATATCTTTAGCTGTTTACTCGGTATTTACATATTTTTTAAGTCCCGGCATTAACTTATGCATGCTGTGGAAAACTTTTTGTAATAAAATGCGAACAATGTAAACACGGCCGTGCATAACGGAACGAAGGCATTTGACAGCAACAGAATAACTCGACTTAGATCGTAAGAAACAATACCACGTGCTATAGTGACATAAATCAAGTTTTGTATTCGTACCGTCTCGATATTTCTAATATTAAACGCAAGTCATGTCGGGTCCCACGTCTTATAAGATCGCCGCCTGTATCGTATCGTAATACGGTAGCTATTAAAAATAGAGAAACTTGGTTGAGAGCGTATTTCAGTTGTCATATTTCACGGTTTGGTCGATGTATAAACACGTTTCCCGTTCAATCATCCGGCGATAGGCGGCGCCAGTATACGAATAAATCAAGCCTCTCACTTTTTCACCTGCCACACACAAAAGCTTTCGCACTGAAACTTGATTCGGGTTATTTCTGACGAAATATCAGCCTATTTGTTATACTATTGATACGGACGCACGTGCGCCGCGTAAGTTTGTACTTGTTGACGAAAGGGATTGAGCGGGAATTGCTCCCCGACATGTGCATAGAATTTTAGTTAACCATCCAGAAAGGCTTTTGTCGTTATCACGTCGTAAGTGAAAGTATTCCATATTACTCTTGCCTTTCTTTTTTATTTCTATTTGATAGAAAAGCGAGATTTTTCCAGAGAAAAATGCATGGAGCGCGGTGGGTAATAACTTAATAATGGTTAGAGGCGGTTTCGTATCTAGTGATAGCATAATCGTACGCGATCAAGTCGAGGAAGCTGCGCTCACTGCGGTGTGGTTAAGTGCCTATTTGAGCCTCCATAGCCACTTATGTTCATTGCGGCCGATAGGATAATCCGAGCCGACGTGTGTTGTGTGTTACGATTTCACGGGAAACACTGGCGCCAAACCGTTGTTATGCTCTTGCTATAAATATATTTAACTAATTAACACGTTTTTTTAAACAAAGGATCGGACTATTTTACGAATAGGTATACATATACCTATAGAAATTTCACAGAATGGGGGCAAAGTTATGGAATATGAAAAGTGTCCTGATTTACAAACAAAAATGATCTGCGTAGGTAAAGATAATCTACTATATTTTTGGTTTTTAGAGTTCGATTCTAAAGTCTACGCGGTTGCAGTCGCGGGAATAAACCTATAGTGAACGGTCAAATCAAGCGAAACGAAACGTGGAATAGGGGTTTCCAAAATTTCAGAACTAAACGTCTGAGAAGGGTCTAATAACTCAATCAAATTTACATAAACAGAGCAGTGTCTTGCGGCTGTTATCATTCAATTAAATAAGATTTTGCGATACCGAAACTACACCTGTTAGTGAACCAGTGTTGTTTCGTTTGGACTTAATCAACTAGTTGTTGAACTCGGGGTAGGTGCAAACATAGTTTGGCCTTAAGTTTTGCTAGTAATGTTTTAGAGAACGCTTGAAATAAACCTGTTTACTTTTTAAAGGGGGTTTAAAAGCTACGCAGACTTTTTAGAGTAACGTTAGGTTATGTGGGATCCTTACCTAAAAACCTGGTGGTCTGCGTAAACAGCAGGAGTCCGGAATATCCTGAAGAACGCACCCCAACGATAGAAAGTGCAAAACTGTAATAACATACGAGTATTATTATAGCGAAAGGTTTCGACGTTATAATAATAACTAGCAGTTATAATAATAACTATCTAGTTTAAAGTTCTAATTAGATAGGTTAATGTTTTTATTTCTGACTTCTAATGGTAAAACTCGTTACCACTTTTGTAACACTATATTTTTATAACATGATGCTCTATATATATACATCCTAATAAATACAACCTAGCGTACCTGCTAAAACTCACTCCCCAAATAAGATTTTCTAACACTAAGTGAAGTTGAAAAGGGAGAATAATAAATTTTACTACCTATCACCTATAAAGAGTTTTGTTTTATAAAAACCAGTCATAACAAACAATAGAGCCCGAGGCACTGAAACGTGACCTACCGCACAGTTCTTTACCGTTACTTATTAATAAGAAGATTATCCTGTCAGGTATTTTGTTTTTCTTTAATGTGGTATTTTATTGTGAAACAATCTTTCTATGCGATGCGTCGCCATGCGCACGTGATTCTGTGATTTATCTTCACTCACTTGGCGCGACTCTCTTACCTTGCTTTGACCATTCACCGTTATAATTACATAGTAGGTTAAAATATATATTTGAAAAGTAACAAATATTAAGAACATTAAAATGACATACCTAAACCAAAAGGGCGCCTAAAGCCGATGTACCGTGTTATTTGACGTTTATGGAGTGTATACAAATACCTTATGATGAATAAAAATGGTTTTTTTTCATATTTTCAACAAAAGAAAACAAAATAACAATCACTACAAATAGTTTTGTTTGTTAAAAAACTAGCAATAACATACGATAGGGCC
>DWAV01001928.1:0-12232 GCA_018231305.1 Noctuana lactifera | reverse complement strand
CTATTCTTAGTATAAAACGACCCGTGTGGTGCTGTCCACCATTCGAAGGGTCCCGGGTTCGATTGCCGGCGGGGCAGGAATTTAAATGATGAATTTAGATTTCTGTTCCCGGCCTGGGTGTTTGTATAAATGTGCAGCGTTATTTATTTATATATTAGGATAGACTAGTATTTTTTTTACAAATTATGCCTACGGCTTGGAAAGCTCTTTTAGCGCCTTTTTTGAAGAACCCCCTGTCAGAGTCCTCCAGGAAAGGCTACAATCCAAGAAGATCGTACTTCTCTTGTTAGCTGTGATCGCATCGGCGAAGTTGTGTGTAAAAGTGCGACAATATTAACAATCCTAATCACGTATTCGTAGAGTCGAAAGAGAGTAGGAATACCGAACTGAACAAAGAGCCAATATAATCTACACATGTAGTATACTTTTAGCACTATACCCAAGATAAAGTTCGAGTCCGGCCGGGAGAGAAATCTCTAAAATTACAAGCATTTTGTTTGAGATGTTATCCGGCACAATAAATTTGTTCTCGTCGGGATATTTATGAAAACGACCCTAAGATAACATAAAATAATGTCAACTGCGTCAAGTATTTGACGCGGGTGAAAAAAATAAAAATTAGCGAAGCCGAGAGAGAGAGACAGACGAAAATATCACCCTACTACGGTTTTATTAAATTTTTTGGTGAAGAAATAATTTTTGCACCGGCATTTTCGACATCGTTCTACGTTTGAATTATTTTTTTAATTTACTTGGTAACGTGGAAACATGGAGTGCCTACATAATCTTTATTGAATTATATTGCAAGAAGTTTAGCTATGTTTGTAGGAGCGCGTTATTTCTTATCGTTTTTAGGATATCGGGTGACGCTTATACGCCTTAAGCAAATGAACAATAATAGGGACGAGTATATTATAAGCTGAAGCACCTGAAATGGCTCGAATCTAGTCGGCCAACCCTGAAATATACCTACACGCAAGTAAGCTGGTTTTATCATATAACGTGATTAAGGAATGTGGATGTTGGAATAATAGATATTATCTACTGGCTACAGATGTCACTATTGTCACTTAACCTCTATAAGATAGATTAAATGTAAGATTAAGATCTATAGAAAACCGACAACACTTGCATAAGTTTCGGTTATCTAAGTGAAAGTGCGAACTGAAAAATCTCTTATTATGACAAAAGTCAGAGACCATTCACTTTATTAACCTCTCGAGTTTCGACCTTTTAAAGCTTTGTGTTCAAGAGAGCGCGCAGAATCGCTTTGCTTTAAATGCTAACATCACTAACAAAAGACAAAATGTGCTGACTATATAAAAAAAGTTATAAGTGCATCAAACAAAATGGACTTTCTAAGTGGATACATTAAGCGAATTGTTAAAACACTTTGAAACTTTAGCACCGTAAAAATATGAAACAAATGTTTGTTTATGTATGCAAAGCATTTGTATTTGCACCTACTTAATTGTTATTATATTTATACCAGCGTGGTGGACTATGGTCTAACCCTGTACCCAGCAATATTGGATGATAAAACGCTTATTTTACGCTTATATAATTTTACGCTTCACACTCACAGCCCCACACTAGGATTCCCTGTGTCGTGACAAATACACAAACACCCAGACCGGTAACAGAAATCTAAATTCATCACTTAAATTTCTGCCCCGCCGAGGATCGAACCCGGGACCTTTCGGATGGTGGGCTGGATATTATACCTTTTTATAAACATAGAATTTTTTTACTAACTAACAACTCTACCTATTATACTATACCCTACTAATATTATAAAAGCAAAAGCTTGTAAGTATGGATTAATGGATGGATGTTTGTTACTCTTTCACGTAAAAACTACTGAATGGATTATAATGAAACTTTACAATAATATAGCATATACATTAGATTTACACATAGTCTA
Source organism: Noctuana lactifera (assembly GCA_018231305.1). NCBI lineage: Eukaryota > Metazoa > Arthropoda > Insecta > Lepidoptera > Hesperiidae > Noctuana > Noctuana lactifera. The sequence continues at coordinate 10,308 of DWAV01001928.1, read as the reverse complement.
CAATTTATAAAGATATTGCGTGAATTGATCGAAATACTAATCCTGTGCAGACGAAGTCGCGGGCACCAGCTAGTTATATATACTAAGGACAACGTGCGGTTGTTTGTTTCAAACCTAAAGTACGTTGTAATACCTAAACAAATAAAGTATTTACCTAAACACAGACAAGGGTAGTTAAAAACAAGCAGGACAGCGGATCTAGCGAATGGAAATTTAACCAATTAGGCACAAACTGTTAGTTACGAGTTTGTACTAACAAACAATACTAGACTTTAGTCTCGGACTAGACAAGCCATAATAAATCCTCAGGGTTTTGCGAATTGGCATGGATTTACATATGTGATTATGTAGTTTTATTTCTATCTTTAGTAATGACGTCAAGGGTGATTCTTTAGTGTTTAACTCAGGATCCTTAATAACTTTTCCGCATAATTCAAATTCAAATTCAAAATTTTTATTCATCATAAGGTACACGTATACACTGGATGAACGTCAAATAACTCGGTACATCGGTAATTATTTCGTTCTGCCAGTCGAAATAATATTATTATTTCGTTTTTAGTGGCTTTAGGTATATTATCTACTAATAATATAAAACTGAAGTTTTTGTTTGTTTGAACGCGCTAATCTCAGGAACTACTTTACCGATTTGAAAAATTCTTTTAGTGTAAGCTAGTCCATTTATTGAGGAAAGCTAGAGGCTCTAAAGCGTTACGTTGCAATTCTTAACGCGGGTGAAACCGCGGGGCGCAGCTAGAGTAGGTACTAATATATACGAATATATGCACAATAAATTCAAAGTCTCCGCCACATATAGACGCCGCGGCTACACGCGTCATTAGTTTCTATAATTAATGAAGTTTACTGCAAAAACTTTTTAGTACGGCGAGTGAGTCAGGAATCCTCTATACCTAAGTATTTTAAACTTCTGAGAATACAAACATTATTAAAGTTGAAATTGATATTGTTTGCAAATCGAGCAATTGAGCCGCCATAAAGATGTCTCGAAGCGAAAACTTATTGCAATCGTTCCCAATTCGGTTTTGATTCGGCTCGAAAGAAGCGTTCTTTTGAATTCATTTGCATGTTATTAAATTTGTATCCATAATGTTAAGCCGCTTGTTAATTCGGTAATTACCAAAAACGCAATTTGTTTTTCATTATTAATATCACTGTTTGTGAATAACTTTGTTGCATTGCCAATTGGCCACCATTCTGTCACACCTCACATGCAATTCCGTTTATGATGTTTAGTTTAATTCTATCTCTCATTCTCTAAATATTTTTTTAACGTACCTCCACTTAATCGACGTAACTACTTGTAACAGATTGGACATTCACTGACATTCAGGCATTAAAATTGCACATCTAGTGTCCGCTACATTCTACATTTACTGTATTTGAACTAAGACCCACAAAGTAATTGATTTAACATACATTATGCGTAGATAATAAACCCTAAATGCATGCGCCTTTGCCCTAAACCCAATCCGTTACTCAACCGATGTGTTGCAGCCGATTTATAGCCGATCTGCTAACGAATTATGCGCCAGCTCTTTAGGACAACACTTGTAATATCCTACAAACATAACTTTCAATGTATTAATGAAACCAACAGCTGTATCACAAGGTACTAAAGATCATTGTCGCGTAACACTCACAGTAGCGAACGCAAAAGTAAGTTTGTGGTGCGAATACTAGATTGCGCACACTGCACCTATTTCGACCTTTGGGACCGCCTATTCATTTATGTAGATACCTTACATTTATTACCGAAATTGGGAAACTACGCTTTAAAATGATTGCGTTGCGTTGATCTATACAACCTTTAACTTCTCGAGACGTTTGCAACTTTATACTACTATTACTAATAAGTAATTACTAATAATACTATGCCTACTATTACTAATAAGTAATCGTAGGCATTTCTGGTTGCTCATGTTTAGTTTAAGTTCTTAAATACTTTTACTTCCCTAGTAGTAAATTCAGTAAGTAGACACAATATCCGCTATTGTATTGAATTGACAGATATTAGGTATATGGATATCGGCAAACATCAAATTAGAACGCGACCTTAACTCATCAAGTTTTCACTGCAGTAGGTATTATGTTTATTAATACATACAATTTTACATACATAATATTAACTGTTCCTATAACGAAGTAGTGGCAGAAAATATTATAGGCCTCAAGCATCTTACCATCGGTCAAGGCCAGAATGCTAGAGTGGGAAACCGCGTAGGTAAGTATAGAATCTATCGTATATAATAGTACTATAGATTATGACAAATCGTTATGGTACTAAGGTCTTCGTAAAAACTCGCTTATACTTAGTAGTGACCTTATTAATGTTATATTATAGTTATGTAGATTACATAGAGTTCTTTTCGGGAAAAAGGGCTATATGTATATAATATTCAGAAAGAAGTCCAGAAAGAGGAGATAGCGTTGCTTAAAAACAAAAAACACCACTTGGCTTTCGTTCAAAAAGATATAACATTATTGTTCATTTGCTCACTCGACTTAGCTTTTATCAAACGACTCACTGTGACAAACTCGACTTAAAAACAGGTTTTCCAAGTAATAAAGGACAGCCTCGACAGCTTACCGACTTTAATTCTTTAACGTCTTTCAACGCCAGTCAATAAACGCTTATGAAAAAAGTTTCACCCTCAAACTTTGCGCTCGACTCGTATTTTTGAAATAACGTCATAATTCCGTTTAGTTCCAGTTTGTTTTGCAGTTGATCTGCATGCTGCCAACATTTGTGGGTCAGGGAAACGAGTTAAGGGGTCTATTATCTACATATGCATACACTAAGTGCATAGTTTTTTACTAACATTAGTGCCTTTTTACCCAAAGCCCAGATAGGGATCCATTAGGGTACTTTCATACATTCTCGGTTGGACGGAACATAAACAAAGGACTCATATCGCCTTCAAATGTAGCCCTCAGACGAAGCCATGAGGGGCCATGTTTATAGGAAAATTTGTCTCTATATTTATATATTCTCTGAACCTGTACAGTTTTTGGTGGAATCGATAAAGAATTAAACAACTTAGTGAAACACCTTTAAAATGTTATTCTTGGTGACCGTTAGATGAACGTAGTCATAAAACAAAACCTGAGACATTCGAAACCCCGGCACTATATACCTATAACGTAGTTTCGAAGAGTTAAAGAATAGACCTCTACATGTGAAAACTCTACACTTTTCCAAAAGGGGACGTCCTAGTGATGTGCAGTTCCGAACTTATCTTGGTTCTAAGCCAACGCTGTCGAATCAAGAGGGATTGTACCGCAATTCTCGAAGCGAAGAATATTTTGTTTACGGAATGAAATATTGTGTGTCGACGAAACGTGACAGGTAGTCTTTGAAAGAACAGTGTTTTCTGTTAGTATTTATCCTGTATTATAGTGCTTTGCATGTATTTATATATTAGAATATACACGGAATAGAGAGAGAGGCAAAGAATATAATTATGTATGTCGAGAATTATGAAATACGGTGACCCTTTTCTTCGCCTAGTCCAAGCTGAATGTTATACCTACAGGAAAATTAAACAAAACATTAGCAGTGTTAAATAACCCATCTCATTTTTAGTTGATTTTCAGTGTCTTCAACCCTTTGTATGTCCTATTGCTGGACACGTGTCTCTTCCCGCCACCTGGGAAGGCCTGGACTAACCCAATTTAATGAAATCTTCAATGCGGATTTGTGGAGTTACGGATTAGTGGCCAGCCCGTGTCGGCTGTTGCCAAACCGCCCAACGAGCCTCCAGCTTAATTTAAGGACTTTTATCTATCGATAACAACCAGGACCGACGGCTCAACGAGTTCTCCGAAGCACGGAAGCGCGCATAAAATATGCCACAAGGGGTCACCAATCCAAGTATCGACCGCGCCCGTGGTTGCTTAACAGTGTGATCGCTTGCGATCCACAGCGGGGCTATGCGAGCTGCAAGATTTTCAGTCGTAAAATATTATTAGTTGAATATATTAATAGAGCTGATTATTGAATGACAAAATGTGTATATTCTATGCTTTCTGATACCACCAAGGTCTTTCGGACTTACAAAACGTCAACAGGAAAGATAGGTGGCAATCTCTGATACCTTTACACAATACCAAAACTAAAACACAAGAGACTAATTGCATTCTAGTGCACATTTACTAAAACTGTAGAAACCGAACAAGTAGATATGATACTGTCAGATACAAGATATTAATGCTGAATATTTATGCGCCCGCGCACGGGCGGCGAGTGGTATTTGATAGCTTTTAATATATTTAATGGCTGTTAACTCGAGCGTTGGTGGTACAGATATGGTTTTGAGGTTGTTCAGATATCGCATTTAGTAGACGGGTATATATATTAACTATAATAATATACCTAATTGTTAGGCTTCGTACACAGAAGGAATTTACAGCCTTTGTGTAAATTTTTTTGTCTCAAATGCTTTCCTTCAAAACTGAAGGCGCATTGTTGACCTCTAATGGCCCATCTACCTAGTAGATAGGTAAATAAAAATAAAAAAGCTTAAATAATAATAAAAATATCAAGATACAAGGTTTTTCTTGCTTAACTGAGGGTTTTTACGGCAGCGCCACTCGTACCTCCCCAGTTTTTTAAACTTAAAAAGTTATTCTTTATCTATCTTTTTAGTCCTCAAAACTTGTTGCTTATTCATTAAAATAACATTTCGAACAAAGGACATTTACATTTACATTGCTACACGATTAATTTGATCGTATTCAATTTCAAGGAATTTTACATCAACATACGAGTACGATGCCTTTTCATCACTGATGTGCCAATTTATTGAGTCCGTACCGTACCTTAGCACTTTACCACACAGTTGACATAGTGATGTGATAAATCTGTTCTGTTTTCCAACATCTAAGTATGTCTCATTGAACCAATTAGTTATCGGATGAAAGTTTAAACTACTATATACCACGGAGACTGTCATCCATTCCTTGTACATATGAAACAAAACTGTCTAACATAAAAGCCGTAGTAAGTGGTAAGTGTGATACCATCCTTATTAATGTATTAGGGTCGGGCCACATTGATCGACGGCGTTCGACGGTTTGTCCATACAAAAAGAGCGCAAAGTATGGAACGACGTACGCATTATTTTGTCGACTGACACGAAAAGCAATCGGTCATCGACGGCTGACGGCGAAGACGATCGAAAGCCGGGAAGACGGTAAAGATGGGTAGAGAACGCCTCCGTACAGCTGCGTACTGCATAATGCGTAATAGTGTGTTCATTTTCAATCGGCAAAATGCGAAAGGCCGTCGATCAATGTGGCACGACCCTTATTAGTCACAAACACAGCTATTGCAGTCTTCGATACACTGATTGACCGCGAAGAATTGCCGAACTTCTGATTCCAGCATCCGTCGATCTCGTAAGAAGTTTTTTACTTCTTAAATATTCTTTCATAGATAAATATGAAGTTTATACCACGCTCGCTAACTAAAGACCGACTCTGCGTGCCTTATTGAAAACTCTTGCTACTCTTTCCGAGATTTTTATTTTATTGCAATGCAACGGCAGCGTGCGGTCATTTGATCTCCAACAAACCGAGGTTCAGATAAAAATTCAAAACTTCTTGTTGTTTATTCGTTTCCTTTCTTTATCCACTTGTAATTCAGAGTTTTCAGTTGCAACGATTTACTAGCGAGATAACACAAACTTGTAAGACAGTAGAAAAAGTTCTTATCGCCATAATTTATCAAGTCGACCCTCTTTCTTTTATCCGCCATTTTTTATAGCGAAAGGCAAAAGCATAAGAAATGGTGGGTTTATTCTGCAACCGTAGAATAAAAGGTAAGGATTATGGATTCGTATCTTGTAGCGCATGGGCTGGACGTATGGCCTGTGTGATAAGGCATGAACGAAAATTGCTTACCGTCGCAAGGTTCTGCGTGAAGGTTTAGAAGCTAAAAGGGGTTTATGATAAGAAGTGGACAAAGCGTGCCAATAACTTATCTGTTACAAAAGAAATTTTAAGCGCCGAAGTCTTTTAATATTGTTGAAACAATTTAATTCACATTTTGTATTTATTGATTTTAAATTTTAACCAATTTATAAATTTGCTGGGCGAACCTGCAAGATATGAGATAATTAATAATTATTTTATAACTTGCCTTCTGACATAATATAGTGTACTATAGTCTGTTTGCAACTTAAAAAATATACTTTTTTCATTAACTATAGGTATCAGGCAAACAGTGAAAATGCAAATTTCTGAGTGCCTCTAAAATAATTATACAGTCAGCCGTTAAGCATTTAACAGGGCAGTCCTAAAGTAAATCTACGGGCTACGGAATTATTGAAATCCTTTTAGTAAACACTCTTAGCAACCCGGAACATCCCTTAAACATTAAACAGATTTACAAGTTATAAATTAAGTTTTTTGTTGTTCACTTGGATTCCATTTTAAATTTATACAAGATTATCGTTGAATCTATAGTATAATATATATTTAACTTATAGATTTACCATACAATACAGTCATAACGTAATTAAATTTGGCTTTAAAGTCTTCCATATTTTATTCCCGCGTAAATCAGAGGTAATTTCGAATGCAGTTAAGATGTAATAATTTTTGGAAGTCAGACCCTGCTCTATAGTTGCTAATAATTTGCTTCCAGCCCTTTTTATGTACCAATGCTGGGCATGGGTCTTTCCGAACAAACAGGGAAGGCCTGGAGCATACTCAAACACGCTGCTCCAATGCGGATTGGTGGAGTGTTAATCATTTACTAAAAAAAATGGTAAAATGGAAAAATGTACTGGGGCTAACCATTCCCTTACCAATTTATGATAATCCTCAACACAAAGGTTTTAAAGTTCTATAGCATTATATAAAAGCACGAATGGACAGTCCGTGCAATCACAAGCTTTTGCCGGATTAGTCGATATTGATTTATCCGGTAAAGTCAGTCGCGTTCAGTGATTGTAGTTTTCAATAAGACGGCAAGAACGTAAGCTGACAACCTGACATCCAATGTTACACAGGTATAGTCATATTAAGCCAGTGTCCGGTCACAGTCACCAATTTAGCATTAACTTTGGTGACAAATCTACTGCCGTATTGGTGAGTATTTAATCTTTAAGTTGCGTAATGGTGGCACTTCACATGGCTATTTGTATTTGAGTATTTAGCCTATTGGGCAAACAATCACCATGTGGGAATTGCCTTCGACCCTTTTTTATGTCCCACTGCTGGGCACGGGTCTCTCCCCACAACCGAGGAAGGCATGGAGCATACTCCACCACGCTGCTCCAATGCGGATTGGTGGAGGATGTGGGAATATGACATAGTATTGGCCTTATTTGGCTATTAGACAAATGCGCGTTACTGTGCTACGGAATCTATTTGTTATTTGTGTCTATTTGTTATTTGGCTGCCATGTGTGGATGCTGACTTTATCATAATATATAGTGGTGTATTCGTCAAATAATGTAAATACAAAAAAGCCAACACCAAAATAGCCTCACTTGGCTATTGCCACAATAAGCTTGCATGCGACAAAACACTGGTTCCCATGCGACAAGACCCTTTTATTACACTAAAGTTGTTACGTTATGCAATAATTCAATAATAGTTCAATAAGGCAATGGACTAGTCCGATATCACTCAAAAGCACGAGATAAATTAGGATATCACCGACATAAATCGTTAACAGGAGACGAACCACGAGTAGGCGTGTTCTTCATTATCTCGAACCGAATTGTGGGGCAGACTTGATTGATTGGGTTAATTTGGGTGAGGTTACGTGTCGGATACATTGATACTTCAGTCTAAGAGGAAAAATAATGGGGCCAGAAGAATAAATCTTTTCGTATCGTCTATTGCTTGCAAACTGATCGGAAAAAGAGTGCGGATATCTCCAAATATATAGAAAGTAGCCAGCAACCAATGTCAATTTGTAAAATAATATGCTGGAAGCGAGTTTCTTAATGGGCATATGCTCAGAACGGACGTGAGTTCTTACCGGTTCATACCGGTATTTTAATCCACATCGATTTCATAATTAATTAATAAAAAAATAAAATAACGCTTCACACTCACAGCCCCAGACTAGTACTCCCTGTGTCGTGGGTGCCATGGACACACACAAAGACAAATTCACAAACACCCAGACCGGGAACAGAAATCTAAATTCATCATAATTATAAATTTCTGCCCCGCCGGGGATCGAACCCGGGACCCTTCCAATGGTGGACTGGCATGGTAACTACTACACCACACGGGTCGTCATCATTTTATAATTTGTATCATTTTATCCTCTTTGGGGTTAATTTTTAAAATACGTGACTAATGTTTTTTACTGTACCTACTCAATTCATAAAATATGAAATGTTATGCAAATATGCGCAAGGAATTAAAAGTTTCATACAAACTTTTCACCAACTTAAGGGTTGAATTTCTAAAAACCCTTATTAGTTTTCACTTAGGTCACGATCACTTTTCGGTTTGAATAAGTGTACCGCCACTGCTATAGAAAAATAGGAACATTACGTTTCATCAAAAAACTAAATAAAATTTAGTACCTATCGACTTATAAAAACGATAATAAGTTAGAAAATAAAATAGGTATGTGGCTTCGTAACGTACAATGTATTGTATATTTTCTCTACGTGATCATATTTTATGATAGTAGCACAGTACAGGATACGTAGTTTAGCTTAACGAGCAATCGAATAAAACAGATATCATTTTGGATACATTGTTTCCAACCATTGTAAAAATAAAAACCTATAATATTTTTATTTGTAAAAGTATTCGCACTCAACTAGTCCTTGTTGGTCACAATTAGAGTAACTATTTTGATTCGTAATTATGACTCTTAGGACCTTCTGACAGAAGGTTACCGAAATCGTCAATGCTATAGTTGGATACTTAACCTGCAACTCTTATTATAAGCCACTTTTGTACGGGTCTCTCCGGTTACAGGTCTCTCCCCACAAAGCCGGGATGGCCTGGGAAGTCCTGGAGCATACTCCACCATGCTGCTTCAATGCAGATTGATGGAAATAAGGATTAGTGGACAATCCATGTCGGATATTGTCAAACTACCTAAAGTCCATCCAATCAGATTTAACGATTGCTATCTATCGATAACACACTAGACTGACGATTTAACTTGCTCTGCAAAGCACGGAAACGTGCTACTAGCGGTCACTCATGCTAGTATTGACCGCGTACAAAATTTGATTTGTGAGATTGCAACGCACAGGTGGTGCAGGAGCGTAAAAAACGAGTAGGTATAACTAACTTATGTTAGTTTCAGAATGCTTGGGATATGGGAGATATTTTTGTTTGTGTTAATATTTAGATTTCTGTGGGCAGTTCGATTCGACTGTGCAATCAGAACAGGATGAAGCTTATTGAACAAACAAATACAGTGATTTATAGAGGATTGTTGTTGACTCGCTTTGATACGTTCTGTCTAGATTGTTATACTCGTATAGTCTTCTAAAACTTCACAATTCTTCACAAGATACTTATTTACCGAACCTTGCCTTAAACCCTTTTATGTCCCACTGTTGGGTACGGGTCTCTCCCCACAACCGGGGAAGGCCTGGGCATAGGCCCGACGTTGCTTAACACACTACCAGCGGGGCTGAAATAAAATAAGAAAATGACTTAATAAATTAGAAAAATAGAACAATTTAAATCAAGAGTAACCCTGATACACTTCTGATACGTAAATTGAATAAACGGAATAACAGATCGATCTGGATCTCATTACCGGTTCGTTCATTAAACGCAGTACACGAGAGCGCTGTGTTTGCTTATACTGATTGAAATAAGGTTTAAAATAGTGAAGCTTTTCTCTGTTTGAACGATAAATTAACCTAGGTAAATTTAACGCACAATTGGAAACGGGGGGTCTATTTCGAACTCTTGATGCCATTCTGTTTACTACAGCCAGCGATCACGTGTTGACCTAAATTGACCACCAGGTGTTATTATTGATGTTAAGTAGTCACTGCAACCCATGGACATCCACGGCCAACCTTAAATAGGAGGTCGTACTATCTGAGATCGTACAAGGCGTTGCTACTCATGAGGACTGGTCGCTTCAAATATAGTGTGTCCGGCAGCAACCCTAACAAATAACACAGTACATCGGCTTTAGGCGCCCTTTTGGCTAAGGTAGGCCGGGAGAAAAAACCGGCGGAAAAAAACTCTCGGCACTCCTTTGAAATGAAGTGTAAATCACAAATGATTAACTGTACAGTATAGCTTTAGCCTGATAGCGCGCAGACGTGACAGCTGATC
>DWAV01001927.1:0-12234 GCA_018231305.1 Noctuana lactifera | reverse complement strand
TCTCACTCAAGAGGAAATCGATCACATCAATGGCGGTGGAGTTGTTTAGTGTCTCAAGTTGATATATTGTTGTAGTTGTATTTAAATTATTTATTATAGTTATTAATTATATGTATTTAGTGTTGTCTTTTATTTTGTATGAAATAATGTTATTTTATCCATTTATTTACAAATACTCTAAATATACAAAATATTTTAATTTTATTGATCACTTATTGTTCATATAAAATATCTAAATATTTCAGAAAGACTCACAGATATCATCACCAACGCCACTACCCTCTCCTGCCATTAAAATACCAAAAAGATTTGTGATTCAATATGGAAAGCAGAAGAAACAAATTATGTCCATTCAAATTATTGTGCAAAATTTGGAACAAAATAAATAATAATCCATAATATAAAAGGAAAACTTTATTTTTTTTATTTATAGCTTAATTTTACTGTATTTCATTGTTTAGGTTTAAAATCCACATACAAAATATACAGAACATATACTAAACTTATAACCAACAGAACCCTAATAATATCTAATATTGAGTTTTTCTTTCTGGATGGACCACATCTGTGCAGCCGGCCCATCATAAGCGCCATCACTATTTTTTTCAAACTTAATTATTCCAAATTTAGCAAATTTCTTTTTCCACTCTGCTGTCTGGGGTAGACTTAATAAAGCTTTGGTTATTTCTTTCTTGATTTCAACTGAAATAATGCAAAATTGATGTTGGTCTACATGTCAATTGGCTGTGTAGCAGTTAATAAAGATGAAGGGCATTCAGAATGATACATAATTGTCTAACCTGAAAGTCTGGAATTAACAACTATAGGATAAGGTGGAAGACGTCCTAATGTTTCTAGGGTGGTGATATCTTTCCCTCCATCCTGCATATATTTTTTAGAGTAGAGAAGAGTTGTAGAGTCAACTGCAGCCCATTCAACTTGTTTGGTCAGCACCATTTGAGCAGATGCTAAATGTGACCCAGATTCTGTAAGCATAAATTGCTATTAGAGAAATCCTTCATATTTGAAGTTGTTAAAAGTATAAATATCTAAGAGGGAGAAAGTAGTAGGTAAATTAAATATATACAAACTTAGCAGAGATCCAAAAAAAGATGCATTTTCGCCCTTCTCCTTTAACATCTTAAGCACAATTTTACTTCCACTGAGAGATTCTTCATCACTGTATGCAAAAGTGCAACCACGAAGGTCTAGTAACGTATTAACATTGTGTGCTCTGAAAGTTAAGCAAGTATTTCAAATTACCGACGAAAGAATCTGTATTTCTTTGTAGTCAATAGAATACATAATAAAACTACCTAGCTATGTTCTTATCAGGAGACAATGCTGATAACAATTAATTTATCGGTACTTATTTGACAAATAAACACCTATAACTAAATACTAAAACAGACTGATATCCCAGATTGAAATTGTACCTACCAAGTTAGTAAAAACTTACATAATCTACCTATTTGAGGTGTGAATTGTGACCCTATCCTGGATTTTCACCACTGACGAGCTAGTGAATTTTAAAAGGATATTAGGAGAATGAATATCTATAAGATATCCTTACAAGTCTGGGGCATGGTCTAATTAATTTGCCAGGACAGTTGCAAAAAGCATAATATCCGTGTCCATCTTTATCCGACCGCCTGGCAACCCTATTAGCGAAAATCGCAGTTTTCGCAGTCTACCGCCTAAAACGTCTAATATAGGTCTAATATTTCCAACGGTAAAGGTTATTAAATATGTCACTTAAATGATGATAAGTAGTAAAAGAAAGTGCATATTTATGATGTCATAAATAACGCCGCTTTTAACGAGCTTCTATTTCAAGTTAGTAGGTAAAGTACTTACTCGTACCTACGAGTATTATTGGCGTAGGTACTCGGAGAAGTGGGATGGGAATCCCATGTTTTGTTCTAGAAACCGGGCAACTCAGACATTTGTCCCTTTAAAAAATGTAAACATACCCTATGCCAACAACAATATGTAGTAGGTCACTACATGATAGATCCAGGGCCATGACACCTACTCAGTAACAACTGTCGTTTCTTATTAGCTATACTTCCCTTTACACAGCTAAACCGAGTTTATATAATTGACGAATTATTTGCGCTTCCCGCACGTCCCACGTCGCTATGAACTGTAAATTCCCCTCTGTCTCACTTTGAGTGAATTTCAACCATCAGATTAGTATGAATTAGTAATGTTACTGTAGAAAAGGTACCAGAAAAACGTAACAGTCGCGAGTACCTGTAGGTATGATGTTGCCGTTCGTAAGGATTGGTTCGTAACTATTAAGAGCTACTAAAACTAGGTTCGTACGTCACAACTATCTGCGACTACAATGTACGATAGTGTATACCTTTTTCCTGTAAGGGGCCCTCGGAAAACACGCGCATGCAGGGTTGCAACCCATAAAGGAAGTATAACAAACGCACAGACTAAGGACAAACGCACCTACTACCCTAACACACAATATTAACATTATGATGTGCGACCCGTGTCTTCGTGTTTCACCCTACTACAGAGCATTTTCAAGTCTTCCAACCGTGGTAGTTTAATTCTGATGATGATGATGATGATGAGGGCGAAACATGTGTTGGTAGTACATAGTAGTAAGTTGGGCCCTTGGGCACTTGTCTGGATTATAGCCTAATCCATGAGGATATGAATATGAAAGGATATGATTATGAATGAACGAAAGAATATGAATTCTTTCGTTTTTACGTCTACTCAGGTCTATCAGTAGAATAACTATGGATAAGCAGTTGTGGAGCCATTGGAGTCGATGGATATTTTACTGTGGGATGCCGAATGGGTACAAGGCTTTTGTAGCCTTGTAAATTTGTTATATGGGCATATATTATTGTTTCTTCGAGTACCTACGTACCTACCTACTACCTACTCGATTGATATGTATATTCTAAATGTAATAAGTACCTATGTACTGTATGTATGTATGTATATATTGTATGCATAAAGTATATGACATTTACATTATGTTTTCTTACTTTTTGTCACTGTGTATGATTATGTCTGAAAAATATCCTGGTTTATTTTCGACGTTCATTTGGTGAGCGAATATAGGGGTTACCGGCAACAACTCTAGAAATTTATTGTTTTCTTCTTTTTCTTTTAGCTTCATATATGCAGCCGCAGTCATAAATGCTGTAATGGAAAAATAATACTTATGGGTCAAATAAAATAAATAGGTAGGAAGGTAAGTACTTAGGAGTTATAAAGTACTTATAAAGGTAAAATGTTTTATAATGTTTCATTTCATGTATGCATGGACATTAGGGACTTATTAAATATTATTCTCATGATTATTATTCATTAGGTATACTAACCAAATTAAACATCTTTTCTTTTGTATCTAACACGGAAGTATCTATTTATTTTAAGTGACAAATAAATATACTAGAACCTCTGATTGAGAAGAATAGAATTGAGGGTATCTATAAAAATATATTAATAATGTGACTTACCTATATCAACCTTATTTGCAGTAAACGGATTAGGGCGTCCAGCAATAGGGCCTGGAGAACGGCTTTCGTACTGTAACGTAGCATAGCAATCTAACGCATCCTCGAAAAGTTCCATTATCAATTCGTACAATTCAACCGGATGTGTAGGACACATAAAAGTTATGATGCGAATTTCTGGCTTATCGTTAGACATTTTTACATAAAAAGTTTGTAAACGTTTCAATAGAAGTGTATAATTGACTGAGGTGGGTTGTCTCTTGTTTAATAATATTCGAACGTTAAGAAGTTGTTTATGCTTACTATCAACTATCAACACAATTAGGTATGATAAATACAGCACGCTTCGTTCACGTCCTACCTACCAATCCGCTTTCTAGAGCTAATAGGCGACCTCTGATAGTGACGTCATAGAGCAGCGCCAGTGCACGTGATTGATTTATGTTCTCGGTGCAGTTATAATAAAATTGTGGGGATTCAGCGAGTCTAAAGCGAATGAGCATACATTGCATAAACTAAATTGCACTATTAGGTATGCTGTTAAGATATTCTATATAGTAATTAGATGTATTCATTCCTGTCAAGATGTTATATGCTAACTCCACAATAAATTATTTATTGAAATCTGTATGCTGCACCTTCACTAGTCTTACCACCTTTAAACTTTAAATCTAACCTCCTAGGAGATATTCTAACTGGAACTCTCAGAGAAAACAGCTGGGAGTAACAGGAGACGTCCGACACGATTATTGTTTACATTTTAGTTTAATAAATTGTCCACCCATCCGCATTGGGGCAGCGTGGTGGTGTTGGTGTTCAAGTGTATATTGTAGGTATCTATAGGTGTTCCTTTACGGACTTTTTGATGAAAGGACGAAGATGATTACTGAATAATACAAAATATGTGAAATTCTGTGACGTGAATTTATTTACGATTTGTTTGGACTTTTTTGGACTTATAGTCAATCATAATCAATTTCATTCATTCAACCTTAATTATTAATTTTTTTAACTCTTAGTCTGTGCATTTAACTTCAATCAAACTTCATCTGTCATTCTGTCATAACTGACATCTCATCATGATCTGTGAGTGTGAGAGTAAGAGTATGTGAATAATTTGTGAACTCCAGTATAGTATAGAACATGGAACAGTTTTATTCTTTCTAAGCCTTAAAATGTTTGTTGATATTGAACTTAAGTGATTGCATTGCATAACTTTAAATAAAATATCTACAAAAATGGGAAAAGAAGACGTTGCCACGAAAAAGCGTCGCAAATTAAACAGTAGTACATCTAACGACAATTCCAAACAACCGCCTGTCGATGTGTATAAGGTTATATTTTTTCGTTGTACCTAATAAAAAACTAAATACGTTTAAAATTTTAGTTTAAAGTTAAGATTTATTTTAATTAAAAAATATGTCGCCTATGTAAATGAAATCTCATCGAGCACACAGATACTAAAATAGAATTTTCCATAAGCAATGCCAAATCGTACCCTTTCATTAAAAAAATCTAATAAAATCATTGAATTATAGCACGTGGTTGAATTTGAAGAAGCTGAGGCCCAGTCAAGGCCTGCTGATAAAGATGCAGCATTATTCAAAAAGATTTGTCAAGATGTCAGACTTCTCTTTGCAGACATAGCAGAATTGAAAACAAAGGGAACAGAAGAGGTAAATACTGTATTGAATTACATCTCAGCTCAAGCCCATGTTGTTAATATAATTTACATGAAGTTTATAACAACAATAATATTAACATCAATAATATACAAAAGGGTGGTCTTATTGAAGTAATTTCAACCACACAACCTATAGTTAGATGAAAAGTATAGAATCATATTATAAATAACTATGAAATATACTAATGTAGTTTTGCTTATTATGTTACAGGCTAAAGCAAAAATAAATGCAAAAAAAGTAGAAGCTTCACTGCACCTTGTTGCACTAAAGAAGCTTAATCGTCTGGAGAAAGTTCGTACAAGGTCAGGGAGGGATGCCTTGCACAAGGAAAAACAAAGGGTGGATTCTACACATTTGCTTTTGCAGAACCTCCTTTATGAAGCAGATTATCTCAATAAGGAAGTGACAAAGTGCTTGCAATTCAAATCAAAAGATGAAGAAATAGAATTGGTACCTGTCGAGGACTTTTATAAAGATGCACCAGCTGATGTTGCTCGGCCTGTAAGTATTGTTCTGTTTTTAAAAATCAATGAGTTTATTATTATATTTTCATTAATAAGCATTTTAATTTTTAGGAAATTACAAAGACTGATGAACATCAGTTACAATTAGCAAGATTAGAGTGGGAGTTACGTCAACGCCGTGAATTGGCAGGGGCCTGCAATGAACTAGTGGCGTCCAAGGAGAGGGTGGCAGCAGCCATTGCAGCAGCCCGGTCTAGACTAGATGCCCTTGCACCTCATTTGCGCGAAGTCTTAAAAGCTACTAAACCATTACAAGAATGTCTCGCCCTTAGATTAGATGAAAAGAGAGATGAAGCTAGAGCAGCATCACTGCTTCCACCACCATTATTCCTGCTCTATGCCAATGCTTCTGCTTATTCAGATGTGCTTACAACCAAAGTTGTTACTGTTGGTGAGTATTTTAATGTTCTGTTTTTTTTACTGTGTTTATTTACATTTCGTTGAAGAAGGAAGTGTTCAACTTGTGATGCATTTTTCCAAAAGACTTAGTGACCACTAATGCTAAGAGACATCCATTAGATCTATTTATCAAATGATTTCCTGTTTGTTTATGGGGTTCTTTCATTGTTGATGTGTACACTTGCTTGCCCCTCTGCTGTTTGTTTCATGAGTTATATTAAATATGTGATATTTTCTAATCTATTCATCTAATTTAATTGTTCTCAACACCAAGTCAGTAAAGAAGCACTGTGAAGCATTATTTAAGCATAAACATGGTTCAGTCAATTGAAAAACCTTGATTTATTACATTTGTACATATAAACGCCATGAATACCTCTAACTAACTGAAAACATTAACAGACAGGTTTAGAGGATCAGAGGTATTCACTGAAAACTGTATGAAAATATGCAGTAGTTTTTAAGTTTATTGCATTTTCTCTATGGGCGACTTTATTTTATATGTTTATAGATTAGCCCACTCCATTACTGCCCAAAACAAAACGTAACAAGGTTAAAGTGTACAATTTTCATTTTAGGTATTGCTGGGGATGAAGATGAAGCTAGAAGATTAGATCAACTGAGTAACATTGAAAGGGAGTTGGTGGTGTCAAATGACTCTGATTCAGACCAGGACAATAATGAAGAAGAACATAGGGACAAGAAAAAACGTCATCACAGAACAACTAAGATTTCAAAAGAAGAAAAGGCAGAAGCGAAGAAAAAGGAAGTTCTCAAGAAACATCCTCTGAATGTACTACTATCTGTTAAGTTGCAAGATGGCACAGCTGTTAACCTTGTGTTTTCGTATTTGTTACATCTTAAAATTGTGGTTGTTAAATTGACAATGTCATTACCAAAGCCTGTTGTAGGAGTATCGGCCGCAGATGTTTTAAGTGGAAATTGTGTTTTAAATGAATTATATCCTGGAGATACAGGAATTGACTCCCCACATCCAGCCACAAGTTACTTACTAAATAATGCTGGAGTGTCTCATGATTTTTCATATTTTATTCCTGAAATTGGTAAACCCTACATATGGGCTCAAAGAATGTGTGGCTTAGATTTTATGGTGATGTCTGTAGATAGTAAAAAAAATTTAAAATATTTGGAACCATGTCCTAGCCTGAGTGTGGCTACTGTGGAAAATTTCATTTTTACATTAAAAAGAAGATTAAAAGCTAGAGTAGAGTTAATGATGGAACTACAAGATTTGGAATGTGGAAAGATTTTACCTACAAAAAGTTCTATTCGGCTGTCAGGCTCTTTGACTCAATGGCAAACTGTGAGCTGGCCTGAATATTGCCAAGCATCTTCAACTGCCTACTTGGTTTCTGAGGGTCTAGTAAATGCTGATAATATGCTATATAGAGCTATCGTAACGAGGCAGTCAGCAAAACTTGTGGCTATGGTAGCAGTTAGTAGTGACTATCCAAAAAAGGCACCAATAGTTTCTATGACTTTACATTGGAATGGTACACACAATGCTCAATGTAATGATGATTTGAGAGACATAGAAAGAGTTATAAATACCAATTGGAATGCTGACGATTCTATAGAAACTCCAACACTGTCTGCACAAATGACCAAGTTGTTGACTTGTTTAGACATTCTTTTGGAAACATCTGGATCATCAGAGTTTCCTCCAGACAAAGTAATATTTCAGCCAGTCCGTGGACGTAATCGTGTTAAACCTTACAAATTTCTAAAACAAGGAACAGGAGTGTTTGTACAGCATTGATTTTTTTTTACAATAAATGGTATCTAACAGTCATGGTTTCACTTTTATTGTATAAAAATAATAATATGCCAATATCCAGATGTTAAAATAATTATTTATTGAAACAAAACAAAATAATTTTATAGTACAACAGTCTTTATTCTTATTTCAGTAAAGCATTAAACAATATTTTAAGATAAATCATAAACAATGATCACAATTTGGTAAAATGTGAGTTAGTGTTAAAAGAAAATGTACATTATTTCAAGTCACATTAGCGAAAAATACTACAACATAATTCATAGCTTAACCTAAAAAATGCCATATTGTTATTGGTCGATAATGAGATCTCTATAGCAGGTTGTCCATTAGATATTACTTCATAATTTCACTTATACACTCTACAACTTAGTATTCATTAATGTAAATATGACATGGTTTTGTGAATCAATGCTACAATTTCTATATTTTTTTTCTTTTTTTATGTACTTTTATAATACCTATTAATCTTAAAAGAAATAAAAAATAGTACATGTTATACGAAAAGTGCTTCGTTGATCCGTAAAAGCTGCACTACTTCATTTATCTTGTACTAAAGTGTCAAACATAACGTAAGGTACAACCATTTATTTATAAGAGATAATTATAGTGACACAACTATTAAACTACTTATCTATTAATGACATTCAAGCATTGCTAAAATCTTGCACTAAAATGTTTAAAATGATACCTACTATGATTTGCTTTGTTTACAAGGAATCTGCTACACATAAAAAAATATAACTCACTATTGCAATCTCTGGTAAATATCATCATTAGACGACGAAGTGTAATGATTATTTACCTCTAATTGATATCATTCACTTATTCCTTTTTACACTTTTTATATGATAATTGTATATAGTTCATCACGTCCATATTATGAGAACAAAATAAAATCACTTTTCATCTTGCGTCCAATACATCTTATTTCTAACGGTTGCATATTGCATTATGAGATCCCGGCTTCAAGTTTCACATCCATAATTTTTCGCGGCCCCTTGAGGCAGTTGAGCCGCCTTTGCACTGCATCTCGGTCTGTTAATAATTTTTTATATTTAGATTTTTTTTATACTTAAGTTTAACGTAATATAATTATTTTCTTATAAAAATTTAATTTTTTATTTTAATATTATAACCATTAGTTTATTGATTTAACAAAGAAGTGTTACTTACTGAAATGTATAACTATTATCAGTACCAGTATGTTGATGACACTTGGTTCTAACGTACTAACTCAAGTACAAGTTAACTCAAGGTTACATGTTATATTACATACGTTCACTAACTCGCAATCCCCCGTGCCCAGCAGCAGGACAGTGATGGGTTGATGATGATATTGGATGTGGGTTTCAGAGACCACCTAACATCAGATGGCGAGAATGGTCGCGAGCTAGTTTTTAAAATTACAAATAATATACTGACACTTGGAGAGCGTGGTTCGGTGCTGCGGGTGCAGCGGGTGGCGCTGCACGAGCGAGTGCAGCAGCACCTGCGCGGACATGTAGCGTCGCTCGCACTCCTTCATGTCGCCGAACAGCTCCTCGATAGCCGCCATCTGGCACTACACACAGATCAATACGTTACTCATAAGCAAACTAATTCTTAATGTACAAATCTGGACTGCGGCTTTCAATGGCCTAGCGAAGGCAAAAGTTAGTGCTTATCTTTTTCGTCAAAAGGTAAAACTGTACTGCAGCATTAACTGTACAGCAGTGACATCTATTTTTCGTTAAAACGTGTGAAACTTAGGTTTATGTGTCAACGTTAATATATAAATGTTACCATTTCTATAGCATGTTCATAGAGTATTTTGTCACAGGCTGCAGGGGTGACTCCTGCTTCGTGAAGTCTGCGGGATTCATTTACGATCCATTTGTACTTTCCGTTCATCAAAGATACAACTGAAACATGAATTAAATTATTGATACAAGAGCCATATAAACAATTTATTTATCAAGAAAATAAAACCATGTAATAGACATGCTATCTTCATTAATACTGTACACAGACATTCCGATGTTTTTAATTATTTGAAAGGTACATTATTTCATAATTATGGTTATAGGCTATATTATGGCAAATAGCACCACTTCAATAAATAGCAAAAAATCTTGGAAATAAATTGGCTTATTTCTCGTGTAACGGTTTTTATTTTGTTTGGTACTACCAATAGTCAAGTACAATAAAGCATTATTTTTTACACAGTGATAATTTTTGATTTTCTATTTATTATAATAATTGGTGATTATCTATTTTGACACTTAATTGTATGTAGAGCATTTCACCAACTCCTACAGGTTGATTTGTAGAAAATGGCATTCTGGCATTAAGTCCGCCTATTGTATCCCTATTGAAGGTTTTACACTAAAGTTAAAATAAGTAATAGAAGTGATAGTGACCATTGCGCACTTGCGGCGTGGGCTGCAGCGTACGCTCGCGGTAGTGCGCGGCGGCGAGGCGCAGGCCGGCCGCCAGCGCCTGCATGGCTTGCACCAGCAGCCCCAGCCGCACGCTCTCGTTGCTGCGCTCTGCAACCACACAACACGACACTGTAGTGTACACTACACTACGTCACCAACCCATCGCAGCCCCACTGCCCGGCAAGTCTACTTTCAAATATGAAAAGGATTTAGCCATAACCCACCACGCTTGCCGATTGAGAGTTGGTAAACTTTACAAATCAAATCAATTTATTTATATATTTTTGGAACACAATACAACAATGCAAAATGGGTGAAGTCCCAATTCAATTTCGCGACTTATAAAAAGTAACTCGCAACCAAAAAATTTACACTCGTCTGACCTCAGCTTTAGAATTTAATAACAAAAAAGCATTGAAATTTATTTATTCAATAGATTACATAATAAATATTTTATATCAGACTAGTATCCCGCTAGTCAATCATCCAGGCCACCTGCTCGGCTAACATACACATAAGATAATAAAATTAATTCGTCTTAGAGATGTTGTCCTGTGAACACTTACCGTCACCCTCAGAGGTGTCCATGAGCGCGGCGATGGGCGCGCCGCAGGACACGGCCATGTCCGACAGCAGCTCCGCCAGCATCAGCACGAAGTTCAGCTGCGAGAACACCTTGCTATGTTCTTCCTGAATAAATCACGACATTATATTAAAAAAAGTTCGGAGTAAAAAGTAAAATATTGTGTATAATGCAATAGAAAGCAATGCAATTTAAGTAAGAAACATGTACATTTCTATATTATGTGCGAATTATGGTGAAAAAATTAAAGAAATGTACTACGATGTATCAAACTAACATACAGATGATGCAGGCCACCTCGTGTGTGTCCAAGGGTGAAATAGATGTGATACTTCTCCTGAGGACTAAGATTTAAAATATCTCCTCAATTAATTGTGGCATAGTAACTTTCGGGCATGTTGTGGTGTGGTGTGGCTGTGGTTTAATTGTGGATTTGGTTGTGGCGGTACTGACGGCGAGGATGGTCTCCTCCTGCAGGTTGGGGATGTAGACGGGCGGGTCGTGCGGCAGGCGCAGGCCGCGCAGCAGCTGCTCGGGCAGCGCGCGCTTGGGCGACGCCGCTTCGCCGCTCGCCTTCAGCGCCAGCGACACCGGCGGGGATGACCCTGACACACAAACACATCATATATTTCATTATCTCTTATTTTCAATCAAAGTTGAATCGCTTATTTCAGTTATAATTATTAATTTCTTTATTAATAAATTATATGTTTCTATGTAATATAATGCTGGGACACTGACATGTTCCACGGAACAGATTCAGTCTAACTAAACAGGTAGCGTAGACCAGTTTTGTATGAAAAAAGACCTAATCGGAGGCCTTTTAAAATGTTTGACAACATTTTGGCCATTTGGCCGAAACGATTTGGCCACTAACCCGTCCCTATTGGATTGGATATTATCGGTAATTTTCATCAATGCGGTAGTCATACTATGACCACGACGGAAGCGGGACTGACGATTATCACTGAATCTTATCGATGATATCGTTTTACATCGAACTCAATGTAAAACAATATGACCGATGTGATATTGTTTTACATCGAACTCGATATAATAACAATTTCTTCGATAAGATTCAGTGACACTGTTATGTACATTAGTCGATGACAAGCATTACTTTTTTTGGCTATTGTATCCATATAAATCCCGAATGAAATTCTTCTAAATCTCCCTATGTCTGAGTACATAGAGATTATATTTTACTACCTTTCGATAACATATCGCAAATATAATATATATCGCATATTATGCCAAGATACAAGAATCTTGCAGAAGTCCAAGGGTCGCAAATAATTCTTTGTGCAAACATTATAAAGATCGCCTAAACC
>DWAV01001926.1:0-12234 GCA_018231305.1 Noctuana lactifera | reverse complement strand
TGTTTATCATAGTGTTTATCTACACGTGATCTACATGTCACATATCTACACGTGATTCATCAACAATATCAACGCAATATCTATTTCTAGAAAGTTCTTGCACAATAAAAAAAATGAATTTCGCAAATTATGATCTTGATTGATTCGTACATAACCAAAACGTTCATTTTTACGACCAAAAACTGCGAAAAAATCCTCTACCCATTATCTAGAAGCTAGATTTTAGGCAAGACACTATTAACTTATGAGAAATCAAACCGTAAAACGTTTACATTCAACATTAACGAGAAAGCTCCATGTAAATTGAGGTACGTCCATTAAATAATTTACGGCGATCCATCGCTATCAATCGAGTAGCAAACGCATAAATAGTGAACACGTACTCGTAACATCACTTGGCTCTAGGGTTGTCGAACTTCTAATTTCACTTCAAAAAGCAAGTCAACATTTTTGACGGGTCCGCGCCTCTGAAGGTTAAAACAGAACTCTTACATTGTCGCGTGTCCCAAAAAAGTTATGCAAACTATATTGTGTATCTAACATATCAAATAAGATGAGATATTTTGAAAATCTCGAATATTTTTTAAATAATATTTAGATTAATAGTTTTGAAGTATTAGGTAGATCAAAGTGGTTTCCTATGTTACAAAAGTAATGTATGTTACGTATTCCTAGTTTAAATTTTCTGTTATTGACAACCCTGGCTGAGTGCAGCGCTATCCGTGAGTTACGGTTATGGCGGCCACTTCCGGTGGCTAGCGCCCTCCAATATCCGGTGCTTTTTTCATCATATGTTTCGGTTCTTTTTCAATTTTTTTGTCGCATACAACGTATTATATGTATAAGTATTAAATTTTGAATATAAACATTTAGCTTGCGACTCGAATTTCGTAAGAATAAAATAAATAAATCATTAAATAAAATTAATGCAAGAAAACCTGGTAAGTAAGCTTAATATTCAAGGAGCACAGGTCGCCCTCCGGCCCTCCGGCCCGATGGACTGATGGCCTGAGGAAGATAGCGGGAAACCATTGGATCCACAGGGCACAGAACCGGGCGGAGTGGCGCTACTTAGGGGAGGCCTATGTCCAACAGTGGACCTCCAAAGGCTGATGGATGAATGGAAACTTAATATTTATTTTTTGCGTAACTCGCCTCTTATTAACTTATGCTGGAATATCTTATTCTAACCTTACATAAATATAGGTACATAATAGCCAAATACATATTTTATAATACTAGTACTAGTAACAAAATAATAATAGATACAGTTTTTTATACATTTTGTACGTTTAAACGTTATTTTTGTTATAAAAAGGCACGTATACAAACCATTTATTAGGAGCTCAAAACACTTTTCATAATTTGAATAAGAATAACAAACAAGGTATCATCTCACATTTCTATTCATAAGTAAGGTAAATTAAATTTGACGAAACGACCCCAAATGACGGCGAGCGTTATAAATTTAATATTCCCTTCAACATTACGCAGGAAAAAATATAGGAAGCATCTTATTGCTGTATTTAATTTAACGTTTATTACTAAAATTAAATGGACGAATTTGTTTAACCACAATCGGTATTCTGTGGACCTTCGCATATATTGCGGTCTTGTACAATACAGCAACGACAATAATGTTTAATGTGGTTTTTGTTGCTATTATATTATGGTATATAAGTTTAATCGCATCAGTTTTAATACAGCTTGTAAATATAAACTAAATCACAACCATTAGATTGAAGGTATAATACCTAATAAAATACATAGAATATAAAAAGAGAATAGCGTTTTATGAACATATGTATTATACAACAAATTTAATAAGAGAAAAGAGTAAGAGGCTCTGACGATCAGAAAGGTACAACCATCACACTCTTATCTACTCGTACCGTGAAGCATTCTGTTTTATTTCGGAAAACGCCATTCTAACGCGATTCCATTACAAGACCACTGACCATTCATTGTGGTGATTATGGCACCATGGTATCATGTTATTTAAATAGCAGATTTTAGGCCTAGGTTTAGCTGTACTACTTTTTTATATAAAAAAAGAAACATATCAAACAAAAAACAACATAAAAAGAATATAAAATTAGCTGTCCTTACAATCTCATCGGACCGAATAACAAGACAAATTTGTACACACGCATATCGTCTTAAGGCTGTCTGAACAAAACATAATAGAAAAGGCATATTAAAGTAAACAGATATAACTCGTAGCGAGCTGACAAGACTGGCGTCTCATCGCTTAAATATTTAAGAACACTCGCCGTCTTGATAACCCCTTTAAACATTTAAACCGTAACCCCGCCGTGCGTAAGAAACGACGCAATTTACATTATCAAAATTTAGCCAGGTACGTAAACAAGCTTTATACCTGTAATTATGTTTGCTTACACTCGAAATTAAATTATTTAAACAAGCAAATACTTAACGTCTAGATGTGTACTGGATTAACAAATGCTATCATTCACACACACTAACACGTACAACTGTATTGTCGATATTACTTATGTTCACTTTTACCTAAAACGGATATTCAACTTGGCAAATCTTTCGAGTTTCATCCATATTGATCGAACCATAGACCCAATTTAGGGTTAGTACGATATTTTTCTAAAGTTCCTAAATATTATCTGGAGCTGGCACCTCGCGATTATCATTTATTCCGTCTATAGCAAACTCTTAACGACAAAAACTGCAGCTTCCCGGAAAAAGTATTTGAGGTCGTTCTTTGTCCTCCAACTTTTAAAATTGAATGATGAAGCTTCGTTTGAAATATTAAAAGCAATAAAAAAGTTGCAGAGTTTTTGGAAATGTTTGAGTATGCCCGTTCCGAAGCACTTACCCATTTTATAACAATTTTTTTAATTTAATTCAAAGTAAAGAGTATTGTGTACATTGGTACACGAAGAACATAGAATTTTCTGATTATTGGAGTAAAATCTAAAAAAAGGTACTGTTAAGCATAAGTTTAAGTATATAGCTCAAAAGTCAAGGTGTACCATAGTTTATCTAAGTAATTTTAGAAATGATTTGAATAATGACTAATATAAAATTTCCGAAAGTCCAGTAAATGGTATTAAATTTGCTACTCTATAAAGACTGTAAGTAGCTGATAAATTTTTTTTAAATGTATACATGTTGCTACAAAAGGGTACATAACAGAACCTGAGTACAAGCATACTATCCGAAGCGGATCTACAATTAGCCTCAACATAAGAAAACTAGCAATTATACTGTAAAAATTCCAAGTGTGAATAAACAAGAAATCGTAGAGTTCCGCGCACCTGTGAGTTATTCTTAATATAATTAGCTTAAAACAGGAATATAGCGGTTATATTATATGATAATGAAAGCTGGACTTAAAATGGACGAGCTTCAATTCAATTCATTTATTTGGCAATAATTATAGTTTAACATAAGTTGTACATTCATTTCCAATTGTCCCAGTTTATTTAGACATACATTGAATATATGTACATTATAAGATATTGGCCATTTAACAGCAGGACTCTTTTGGAAGGACCATAAAACAACATCGTCAATTATTCAACAATTTCAGGTCACACCTTTGTCGTCGGAAAATACCTTTGAAAAACCGTGCATCAAAGTCTAGCTCCAGAGTAATCCCATAAGTTTTCCGCTTTTCGAATTTTGGTACGGAACACTAAAAAGAGCTGAACAAAACCGCCCCCCGCACTTAATTAAAAATTTCACAACAGGTTGCTTCCCTCCACGTTTGTGGAAAATGAACACCGCTGCAACTCCCGCTACCAACAATAGGTACACAAAGCCCATTAAAGGCCGGGAAAATAAAAGTAAAGGAATGAGATACAATGAACTGTATCTGACTTTCGATTACAAAGTTAATAATCTCTGCTACAAAAGTGGGTCTAGTTCTAAAGGGCTACGGCTACGACATATTAGCTACGTAATTTTAGTAAATTCGTAGAACCTAAACTTATATTTATTTTATCACAAATCGGAATTATTAAATGCATTTGTATATTTTTTATGTAAGATATAGAAAATTTCTATTACGTTTATTTTTATATAGTCATGTAGCAAACCAGCAAGCAGGTCACTTTTTATTTTTATAGCGTTATGAGTATGTAGGACATCCAATGTTATGTGCGTCACTGCAACCCATGGACAGGCATGTTCAGCCTCACATATCTTTAAACCACCTTCTTAGCTAACACGCGGATATGTTCCTACATATTCATGAGGCTTTGATAGTTGGCTCAAATAAAATTATTTCCGACATTCACACAATACACCTACCGTACCGAAATACTAAAAACTCGCGTAGCGGTAGGATATGAGGCTACGGTTAACGTAATGCAGCCTATGGTCAATATGTGAGACTGTAAAATTTTACAACGCCAATATATACGCTACTCGTCATATAAAAAAAATTACACACCTATTTATCCGAAACACAATATATAATTACTTCTAACCTGTCACTTATTAAGTTGAATAATACAGAAGTACTCGTAGATACGTAGGTACTTATTAACTAAGCTGCTACGTAGAAACACAGATTATGTGTAGCACCGGATTATGTCCATTGTGTACCTATAGATATTTTTTTTAGATTATACATTAATCAATTAAAAAGTACTTCACATATAACACAGGCTCTTTTAAAATCAGTGAATTTTTAGTATGTTGATCGACGACTTTCTATCTACTTAAGGTTAATATAGAGAGACAGACAGAACCAGTATTATATTACAGTGACACGGGATTATTAATATTGCGTAAGGTAATATCAAAGAATCTCTGCTTGTAAGTTACAACAAAGAAAATCGTGTACGATATTGCGGGCCGTTTCGATGCAAATGCCGCATCGCTGAAATATGCGACGCCAAATGAAATCATAAATTCCGGTAAATACGAAGCACGAGTCGCACTTGGCGACGCGACGCTCTGCAACCGCTAAAGGAGTAACGGAATGTTCTCCATTTTTCTAATACCTATGGAACTAAGTATTTTGATTTGTACAAAGACTTCCATTATATAATATAATAATAAAAGTCAATTTAACGTCATAGTCAGATACTACGTAAATGTAATTTCTCCCTGCAATATTAATAAACAATATGAACCATGTCTACAATAAAAATAAAAATTATATTGTTATTTTATTAAATAAGGAAAAGTAGCAAACGATCATGCAGGCCACCGAATGTTAATATAATAAATGTGTTACATTGGTTATTTTAATACTAATTATAATAAAATTATTTGAACATCCAAGTATGCAAGGTTTTGTCTTTTGTAAGTATATGTATATGCAAGGTTAAATCCTTGCCGCAATATTTTCCATTAGAAAAGTCTGACAACAAGAAAAAAGAAAAAGTTTATTTATCTAGGATTTTGTACGATCATATCAATCAAATGAGACAACAAAATATTATGTTGACAATTATTGTTAAGGATAATTGAAATAGGAAACATGAGATATACATTCGTATGAGGTTTAATTGATAGTATTTATCAGTAAGATATCGGTTTCTGTTCATTATTACTTATTACTATTACAATAGACTAGTATCTGCTAACGACAAATAAAATGCGTAGATTTCACTCATTTATGAACCGACAACTATCCCAATAAATTAATGTATCAGTAACTATTTATACTGAGTAAGAAAACTTGGTTTCTAGGAAATAGATAATTTGTTCTACGTCCTCATGGGTGGAAGCCACCGTAAAATATATGCAGTACGGGTCTGGTAATTGAACAGGGGGTTCGTAACAGCGATCGATCACGCACGTGGAATTATGTTCGGTGGTACGTTTCCTTTAGTAGCTACGAGTAGGTAACTTATTCGTCTTTATATTCTCGTTACTACAATACAAATACTTTTGTAACTATCTAATAAACATCGCGAAACGCATGTACGGTGCATGTATTTCTTATGATGAGTTTTAAACAACTATTACTAACTACATACTCGTACATGCAATTACTTAATTAATTTTATTTACCAACCTTTGAACTCTGAAAAAAGACTCCGATTTTCCTAGAAAATTAATGGAGGGTGAAGAAACAGTCGTTTCTTTATCAACTTTGGCTAATATTTTAGAATAACAAAATCTAATAAAGATTATTAAATTTCTTAAAGAGTATAACGGCTTCCCTTAAAGTTTAATAAAATTATCTTTCGCGCCTCTGCCTTGGGCTTGTGAATATTGTTTTCGAAATATACGTAGAAATTATTGTTTCTTATAAATTAAGATTATTAATCCGAGGTAGGTAAGTCGATTATCTTTATGAGTATTATTAAATTGGGTAAATTAAAAATAATAGCAGAAAGGATATTATAGTCTAGATATTATCGTATAATGTATTGCACATAAATATTTTGTAAAAAATCTGAAATCGAATAAAAATATAGGTCTAAAATCCATTTTACCTATTTGTAATCAAATCTATAACAGATAGAAGATATTTTCGTATTTTATTTTAACTAATCAAATTCTAAAATCACATAGCCCAAACAATTAACACATAAAGAACACACAAAACTTCTTTCAAAAGAATTGTCTAGAGAGAGTGTCACGCAAACTATTTTATAAAATCACTGAAGCGAAGCTACTTTGAACAAAGTGTTTCGCTGAAAGGAATTCGATATCGAATTCAATTTTATTGCAAAGTTTAAGAAATGTTACAATTCATTCAATTCTTTTTTACAACATCATCTTGTTGACCAAAGAGTTGACCTTCTCTGAGATACATATAACTTTCTACTTTTTAATGATAATTTGTTTTTTTTTATTTTTTAGCCTCTTAATTTTGTAGTAAAAACTTTTAACAAAAAGTACTGTTATCAGCTATCTTTTCAAATTCTTTATTGCTGATAATTGCAGTTAGGTACACATTACAAACTGGTACATTTCAGTAGTTAGTTAGATAATATACTAATTAAGGATAAAGAGTAGCTTAATCATTAATTATTTGAATTTTACCACGTTATAAATTATAAGATACAATAGAAATTTTCTTTAAAATTGGAACAGATCAACATTATTTACAAACTGTAAGTTTTCAAGGATTTTGATATAGTACCTAACATAGTGTTCCAGGTATCCAAAATCCGGGCTGTTCATAATAAACCTCTTTCAAGTGATAGAGGGGAAGTGTAAAATAATAAATTAGGTTCCATCCTAGGATTAGGCGCACAGCTCTGCGTTAACCACGTCCGCTCCGGGCTGCGCTGTGCTACAAATGCGAATCTAATGCGGTCATAAATCCTCCCCCTCTCCTGCGCATCCCCCGCTCTAAGTAGCAGAACGTTCTGCGAATTAGTATCGATTAGCGAACGGGAATTTCAATCTATCCTATTTCAAGCTTCTGCTTCTAGCTAGAGAGGTCTGATAATGTCTTCAATATCATTCTCGAACGAATTTGCTAATGACCTTTGAAATAGCTATGTGTAATACCTAATAGGGATGCGGACGCTATAATTTTTTTCTGAAGGTGTTACGTTTTTACAGTTAAACTTATCTTAATGGACATAGTAGTCCCTATTGACATAGGGTTCCTCCACTGTAGTATTAATTGACAATGTTTGAGAGAAGGAAAAGCATTAGATATTTTCGTTATGAAATTTTTTTCTTGAAAACCTCTGATAATGTACTCATATGTAGGTCAAGTTGTTTAATTATAAGAACTAGGAAAAAACCTATTCTAAACATTAATCATATCTCTGAATACCTACAAATAATAAAATACTTATCCATCAAATTATTGAAATTAAACCAAGAAAATAAAAGACAAAGAATACGGTAGACAATCTTATCGCTTAAAAGCGATTTCTTTTAGGCAACCCTTTTCTACAGACTGTAGACAGTCTCTAGATTTCTAAATTATGGTTACATTATAGGTAATGTGACAGTATCTTGTCTTTGACATAAGCTATTGTATTAACTGGGTTTAGCGTCAATACTTAACAGAGACACAAACGAGTATATGGTCATTAAATATTACCTTGCATCAAATTATATTAAACCCAAGTGAAACAAGAAGATCAAGTAACAGTAGAACATAAAGCAAACGGAGCATTCAATGTATAATGACATTGCACATGAATATTGTCGCGTCCGAAAAAGAAGCTTAAGCGTAGAATTTTAGAAGGTCATTACTTAGGAAAACAGAGTACTCTGTCGCGGTCATAATTCCGGGCTTTTTGTCGCTACTTTCCTCCGCGGTTCCTAAATAAGAAAAGGGCGAGAGATGTACGAAGCCCGTCGGAGTCCCGGCTCTCGGAGTCGGGCGCCGACCAACCTCGCATTCAGCATACATTACTCAGGGAGTACGCTTTCTACGAAATTAAATTTTGATGGCTGCTTGGATAACGTGGGGAAAACAGATTTTTTTATAAAAGTAATTTATGAAATGCCATTCGGTAATGGTTATACATTTTTCAACGAAATAACAAATTAACTTAGACGACCCCGTTGCTACAGTTTTAATGTTTGTTGTTACACTGACAGTGGAATGTTAAAGTTTCTTTTTGATACCTAAGCTACTATAATTATAATTGATGTGATGAATCATATCATAATAATGTTTTCGTGTATAGTTTTTCTTACTTGCTTTTACGTATTATAAACAGTATCAACTGCTGCGTAATAATCAACGTTAACTTGATAGTTAAATTCAACGCAGATAGGTACATATTTCATGCAATACCAGATGGCCTTTTTTGGTTTATTCAAGTATATTATTCTAGTACCTACTCTAAAAAGTAAGCACAACATAATCTTATACTCACATACATTAGTGAACAAGCTGTGAACAAATCCTCTCTTGCATTCATTCGCATTATACGCGTTTGGGGCGAGAGAAATTAAATGCGTTTCTCTTCATACAATTTTGTTGATATTTAAATCCAAAGAGCGGCTGCGAGCTGCATCGAGCCAGAACTAACAAGTTTCTAGGAATTAATGTCGCTTTCTGTAGCGTTGCTTTCCACTACACCCGAAAAAGTCGTACATAAATTTAGTTTTTCTTTTTATAATGTTGAAATCATTTCATTTATGATTTCAGTAGCAGAAGTTATAAAGTTTTAAGGACTTTTTTACATGCATCCAATTTTATGGCCCTCTGCTGGCCACGAGTCTCCCCCCACAACCAGGGTTTGCCTTGAGCACATTTCACCATACTGCTCCAATGCAGTTTGATTGAAATAGCAGCACATCCATCGATCATCATACATCGTTCTTTTGATTAACTTTTTTTTTCCTCCGATTTTTTCCATTAAAGTAAAACATAAAGTCGTAACATCTACGAATATTAATTTATTTTTTGCTAACGTAAATGCATACGCTTATTCTACGCATCCACCGCATTCCACCAATCCACATTGGAACAGCGTGGTGGAGTATGTTCCAGACCTTCGCCGGTTATGAGAAGAGACCCGTTCTCAGCAGTGGGACATAAAAAGGGTTGTAGGCATTTCACGCATTACATGTTTAATTCATAAAAACAAAAAAATCCACACCCCCATTGGAAACGTTCCCGGAAGGCGCAAAATGTCCTCCAGAACTCCGAGCCGCACTCACGTATTTATCCTTACATAGCGCCTAGACTTAGAACTTACTTAGTGTTTGTAACAAATTAACGCCAGTTACTAACTAGCTGTATATAAAGTTTGTATTTAATGCACTACGCATACGATATACATATGTTATGTAATCAGAAAATTGACACAGACTCTAAAATAAGTTATTGAAGTCTGTAACTACTTATTTATTTTTACTTCCAGCTTGAAGCCGGTTTTCATTTTTAATTATAATAATAAGATTTATAATAGAAATAATATTTTCTGTATATTTTCTTATTTCGTACATTTATGTAATATGTACTGCTATTTTACGCAGTATCGTTTTAGTTTTTACCTTTTCTTAAAGAATATCTTGTAATAAAAAAAGTAGTGGCTGTCAAATAGGTTCCCTTAAAACCGAATAAACTTTCTACTCCGGAAACCTATCAAATAAATTCTATAATATTAAATGAAATAAATAACGTTCTTCATAATTTCCTTATTAATAAACTATGAATTATGGAAAGTGTGTACGGTTTATGGAGACGCGATTGAAATTACGTGAAGTAACATTACAACGCAATTCACCGGCCGTCAAATTAGCTACATACAAAGTTAAGTCTTCCGCTCAAAGCTTCTTCAACAACGTCTATTACTTAGCCAATTTATTGAGGCACTTTGCGCGTCTGTTAATCTACCTCTCTCATATGCCAGGAGGCAACTTCGATACTCTACCAAGGGGAGGGGTGATAGAAGCCCAGTATAAAGTTGATGTTTCTTTATCCGCCAAGATTGATGAAATTGTCGCATGACTAGAAATAGGGTTAATACCTCAAAATATTATATTATTCGAGAATTTTGCTTATCGACTTACAAGAGACGTAAATCGTGGTGCGATCTGATTTTTTACAGCGATAACTTACATGACAAATAGGTGTTTCACCTTTAACCTTTACTAAATGTACTTAATGAAATTGTGGTAATTTTATAAATAACTTTAACCATATCGTTTATTATGGTGATTAAGCCAATATAAAAAAGAATTCAAACTGTATAGGTATAGGTATTTCAAATACATAAAATGATTATAATTTCGTTCGCGTAGCGTATTGTAATGACTATTTGTAATAGAAATTTGTTTGTGTAACAAAGAAAATGGTCAAAATGAATATAAAAAATTTAAAATCTTACTAAATTTTTTTTATTACATTCTGCACCCGTCGGCGTCTAAGTTATTTTTAAGCTATTAAACAATACCCACTTAATTTTACACCATTTACAGCCTTTGAACCTCATGTTTCTCTATCCCCATTAAGGTAATTAATTACTGAGAGCAGTCGTTTCGTCCCCAAAAAGTTGATCAATGTTTATAAATTTAAGGCTAATGAGAGTTCTCGACTTTATTGTGTAACTGGGCGAGAATATTTGAAACTTCTGAACTTGTTCCAAGTAAATCACTCTGAAATTCACACCGTCATTTCTCTATTGAGAATATGCTTCAAGTTGGAAATTTTTAGCTTTTTATTTAATTAAACTTGGTAATTACTTATCTAAGTTAAACAATTAATATTCATTTTAATTTTTCTTGGTCATAGAATGTAAATTATTACACCTCGGATAATTCAAAGGAAGAAGCAAGGTGAAAGTGGAAGGGTAAGGAAAATACCTTATGCGATAAAGAAACTTTATATTTGGTGACGTTTTATTGTTACGTTTTTATACGTAAAAACTAAAAATACCTACATAACGTTTTAAGGTATAAAAAAACCATTACAGTAACCAAACGTAGCCAAAGCAAAGGAAAGTTGGAAATACAACAAACTTTTATTCTCTAGACAATCCGGCCAACTAAGCTGTTGTTACCGACTAAATAAATTGCTGGATTTTTTAAAGGCTTTACGCGTTACTGTGATCAATGGGGAAGCTTTGCAGGTTGTAATGGAGGATTTTCGCTGTCTCCCTCTAACAAAGATTATGTCGATATAGCTGTCCCGTTTCTCCTTTCTAGAAGCTATTTTCCAAGTACCCCGAGGAGCCGGTTGTCAATTCTTGTTAAGGGAGGTTTGGTTGTTATAAATTTGTTACCAGCACCGCTAATTTGATTGATACGATGTCATTATGGCCCAAAGTAAAGTCACAAAACAGGAAGAAAAAGTCAAATTTTACAAATTCAACTCCTATTTCTATTTCTGTATTTGTAATGTTCGTATTTGTATTTTTGAGGGCTATTAGAAAAAGGGTGTGAAGTTACGAGACTTACGAGTATATTTTAACGGTTACCATTAGTCTGACTTCTATGCTGCAAATTAAGTTTGTTTTTTAATTACAAGGCCTTTAAAATAAGATCTTTAGTTTTTAACTGATAATACAAAAACTTATACTCAAAACCACAAAATAAAACCAAATAAAGTTTAACAATTCACACTAGAAACTTTAGAAAATATTTTTTTTACTATAATAACTTTAGAAACACTTTAGAAAATAATAACAAAATAGGTATTCGCTAAAACTGTAATATGTTTAATTGTTTAACTACTGTTATGTTGCAGTTTTCCATTAACCTGTGATGGAAATAGATATGAATGGCGCCGCAAGTTTCTTGGCTGTATAACAAATTTTCCATCACTTTTATAAATATTTATCTAAGCTGGCTAGCTTTCAAGATTTA
>DWAV01001925.1:0-12242 GCA_018231305.1 Noctuana lactifera | reverse complement strand
TATTAAAGAAAAAGTTTTTGTGACCAAAGTACCTACTCAGCTGCATACCCAGTGTCATAATCCTATGCACGCCGCTGTAGGATTTAATAATTATACTTCTGTATTATTTGTCTAGTAATAACTAGTACAAACCATATTAAGTACCTATAAATAATTGTATTTACAGAAAGTATTTGGAATATCTGTAAGAAAGAAACAAAGAGACGACAAAATGCAGTGTCTGATTAAACAGAACGAGGACTTGAAGGAGGAGAATTTGAAACTGACTGTTGAAATTTCAAGACTGAAGAAAGATGTAGCTAAGGTTTGTGAGGAGAGAAGAAAGAGAAATTCACACTATTTTGCTGGTTTCAGTCATATCATATCCCTAGCTCTGCTCTTCTGTTCATAGTTCAAATAATTATTATAGTCTATATTATTAGAGCAGCTGTTAATTTCAGAAAAAAATGTTGTAGTGACCACTGGAATGAGTATTGTAGTGTGAATGAAATCAGGTGAAGGTTGTGGTACTTGTGGCTTGTGATACATAGCAGTGAAGAATGTGCCTTATGTATTTTTTCTTGAGCCTACTTAAGAAGTAAAGCTGTCGTGCTTACGACAGTAGGTTGGTACTATTGTATTATTATTATCTATTTTATAATCTGTTTTTTTGTACGCGTTATTGTTGTTTTTCATTTCATGTTGCTGCCAAATGTTTATGTCGTGTTAAATGTTGATATCTTTGTATGCAAAATTAGTTTATAAATGTTGCATTTATTCCTATTATTTGTAATATAATTTTTATTGTTTGTACCATGTCTCTGGCACAATATATTATCTATTATTAAAAAATATTGTTTGTTTCATTTCATAAAGAAAAAATTAAATTTGTAGGTGGTGGAATCCGTGGAATGTATCTTGTATCATAGTATAATACGCTGCCTTTTATTAGAGGTTATTAGATTTACTAGAGGTGATGATGATGAGTAGGTAATGTATTGCGATAAATAATAATTGTTATGTTATAATGTAACATAGCAAAGGGTCCCCTGATGTTAGGTGGTCACTGCAACCCGAGGACACTCACTTTAACATCACCAGCGCCAAACAGTATATAATTGAATGTCTATCCCAAGGTTGTATGACTGGTACGTCTCTTTCAGATTCATAGCCATAAGTATACATTTTAATATCAGTAATCAGTATATTTCTAGCTGAAAGACGACAAATTCACCGACTACCTGTCCTTGATGAAGGAGCGAGATGCTCGATACACTCTGTATTTCGAAAATGTGGCGCTTCACCTCAAGCTTAAAGAGCTAGATGGCAGCTCTCAGGCAAACCAAGGGGATAATATATATGAGGACCCCATTGTGTTGAGAATTGCTCTGGACCGTTGCAGGTACTTAATTAGCTGGCTGTACATCTGAAGGCTATAATAATATGAACTGAACATTGTGACCTCTACCTTACTTAACTTTATAAAATTTTGTAAAGGAAAGAAAGTTTTGGACAAAGTTTCTGATCAATTTCCCAGTAACACAATGATATCCATTTTGCTGACACGCAAGTATGTTTACAATTTTAGAGAACAACTGTCATCAACTCAGAGCGAGCTGAAGAAGATGACTGACGAGTACTCAGACACGGTGCCTCGCCGAGAGCACGACCTGCTGGAGGCGAAGCAATACGAACTCCTCAAGAAGTTAGACGCTCTCAAAGCAGAGTTGGACGCACTACACACTTCGAACAAGAGGCTCATTGGTACCAAATCCTTTAGCTGTACCTACTGCTGAACTTCTGACCTGCGTCTGACATAACTGACTTAGGTACCCTAAAAATCATTTGTAATCTAAGATCTTTTTCTGAGGACTTAGATTAGGTACCTACCCCTAGCTCATACTTGAAGTCTGCCATCATTCACTTTTTAGCGCCTCTCGATCCCCGAGAGAGGTCGCATCCGATGAAAGCTTCGAGGCCGACAAAGCCAATTCCACCCCCAGGTGGTGTTTAATGGGTATGCACGTATGTTTTATCCTTGTGAGTCCCACATAACCAACGCGGCCGGCTGCGTTGGTATGCATGAGCATTCACCACCTCCCGCGCATTTCCGGAAGGTAGTCCATACCACTTTGGGCACAAAAAAACATTCACTTTGCTAACCAAAATGGTAAGGTCAATTTCGCGTAACAAAAATTATTTTTAGTTATATATTTTTTTAATCTAGGTCAAAAGAAAAGTGTAGAGGAAGAGCTGAATGAGTGTAAGGAGAGATGCAGCGAATTGGAACGAGCTGGAACTCCAAGGCCACATTGGGAAGTCTGCGCTGACTTCATCGGCGGAGGACGAGACAGGTCAGGCACGACGGAAAATTACGTCACTTATACAAAAGATGTTTCGAATATGTTAACTTCGGTTGATTAAAAAATGTGAAATTGTTAACTGTCACAAAATGTTGATTGAGCAATCTTTTCTAGATGGTGGCAGTTGGCAAGTGGTTTGTCTTCTAGAGGCATGTTGAGGGTCCTTCTCAAAGAGTTGGGGCCTGCTGCAGAGAGTGATCACCTGGAACATTTTGATGGACTCGTAAGATAAAACATAATAGTATTTATTAATATAGGTAGGTACTCTTGTTGTCATAAATTACCAACTCTCGTGTCTCATTTACTTCGTCTGTGTATTTCTTCCAAAGCTAATTTTTTTAATGGTTTTTATTCCTGTTTCCTTGGCTTAGGGTATGGACCCTATGATCCCGCCATACCTTCGGTACGAGGGGCAGGTGCGTAACCTGCGACTGTCGCGGCGGGAGATTAGCGTCATCATCAACGACATCTGGCTCGGAAAGCTGCAGGCCGGCCACCACCTTTCCATGCAGGATTACGTCACCAAGTACTTTGAAGATAGGTACGTTTTTGTGAACAAGTGAAGTTAATATCCATTATTTTTTATCGGTGAGTAAAAAAGGATGCTCTCCACCTGATGTTAAATGATGCAACCCCAAATAGGAAAACTCCACACGGCTAACCTCAAATAGTAACTTAAATGGATTCGTTGCTACTCATAAGGACTGAGATGGCCGCTTTGAAGAAAGTTTCTTCGGTATCCGAACCTTTTCAAACGAAACACAAGAACTTTACACGAGACTGGCTTCACTCCTTCATCTTCCATTATCCAATACAGATAACCAGCTCTGATGTTGCAATCAAAGTTTACTGATTTTATAAAGATACCAGCAACCATCAGTCCGCGCCGAATGGGCATACAACTTATGCGCCGGCGCAGAGCAGATGCTAGACGAGCCACAAGTCAAGTTGTTCTGGGGGGTGCTGCATGGCCACCTCAGCGAGGACATCTACTGGGGCCTCCGCGCCCAGTGGCAGATTCTTAAGGACCAGTTGTACAAGCAGAGCAAGGATGGCGAGGTATGACCACGGGGTCTGATAAATTCGTTATCTGATTTAGTTGGTTATTCCTCTTATGCACTTCTCACTTCCACTAGCCCGCACTTGATCAATGGTGGGCCATGGTCTAAATCAATCTCATACTTAAGAGGAGATCCGATGCCAGTCATGTTTAGCTGTAACGATTGCTCACTGTCACGCTAAAACTATACTGCATAGTTAATTTTGCATTTGGTATTTATGCTCTTGGTTTTTAAGGAGTGCCGACACTTTTTTCTACCGGCCTTTTTCTCCCGGCCTGCTGTACAGTAAATATATTTTAGGTACTATAATTTCAGTCAATAACAATCGAAGAGTTTGAGAAGGGCGCGAGGTCAACTTTTCCTTTGAAGAGTGAAGTGGAAATCAAGAACTTGACTGACGTCGTCAAGAAACAGTTAAAATTGAAAATTAACAACGTCGAAATTAACTTGGACAAACTATTTCTTGAGGTAAGTTACCAGACAGATCTTACAGATTTTACTGATTTACGAAACGAGGATATATAACTATGCCCATGCAACAGACACGATTTTTAGCCTTTTTTATAGATGCCTTCAACCCTTTTTATATCCCATTGCTGGGCACGGGTCTCTCCCCACAACCGGGGAAGGTTTTTTATAGATAATGGTATGAAATTTTCATGCGCGAGTCCGACTCGCACTTGGCTGGTGTTACCAGGCAGAATACTAAACTTGGGCACGAAGTACATAGATATGCAGTAACCTGATCGAGGACTATTGGCAGAACGAAGAAGGGTTCGACCGCGTGGAGTTCAGCCGGGAGCTGTTCCGGCAGCGGCAGGTGGCGCAGGACAAGTACATCCGGGAGGTGGTGGCGCAGCTCGGCGGCCGCCACGCCAACCGCGCCGTCTCCGTGGAGGCGCTGAAGCGAGCGTTTGCCATCGTCGACCCCGCCATTAGTTAATACCTCTATTATTACACTAACAACTTCAATATATTTAATGCCATAAAAAAACAGTTTTATACACGATTACCTTCTAAAAATCTGTAATTTAAAAACTTCAGTCAAATGAATTACCATGTTATTATAATTTAAAAAAATATCTATGGGTGTCTAATCCCCAAGCCTCTACTACTTATCTACATATCCTCCCTATTAGAAGTTTCGAATAAGTATATTATTAAATAGCCCATTCGAAATTTACTATTATTATTATGCACGTTCATTCATTTTTTAGATCATATCCGGATGGAGCGCTACATAAGGTGGGCTTTTTCTGACCAAACTTCGGAACTAAGTAGTATCTGCCCGTTGCCTTTGCGGGCGATCGCTTCACGACTAGCCGCCGGCGACATTGAACGAGTTGGCCCTCGATATCGTGGGGCACGCAGACGTTGATCAATATTTTATGTTACTATACGGTATTTTATTATTTGAATTTGAAAAATTATGCAGGTAATGTTCCTACCTATGGTAAAACCACTATTAAAATTAGTTTTTATATCTTCAATTAAAACAATATCCTATTGAAAATCCAATTTTTAATGAATTATGATCCAGAAATGAAATAAAACTTTTCTATCTACTAAGTTATTTTATTTGAGGGTTTGAAATTCAATTGTTAAAATTAGTACCTAATATTAACGAATTTTAAAATTTTTAATATTCTAATGTGGACAAGATTTTGAGATATTTTAATTGATGCGATAATTATGTAAAGAATACTGAATTGTGATGTATTTGTCTTAAATGTCTGTGGTACATCTGAATCGGCACGACATTGCATTTTATTCTGTCAGTCATCAAAGTGACAGAACGTCAATTTGACATAAAAAACGTGGTTAAGTTTTCTGTCACTGTCACATACACGTGTTTATTGTTATTATGGCTTACGGCATGGAGCGTTTATTTACATTTTTATAAGACAATATTTACATTGTGATTTTGAAGTTAACACAATAATATAGTTAAATATGTTAGACATTATTGAAAACGAAGAAGTCGACAGAGACACAGTGGGGTCAGCTGATTTAGAGCAACTGTTTAGCAAAAAATATGATTTAGTCTCAGAAACTGCTACTTCTTTAAAGAAATCGTATATAAATAAACTTAGTGTATCTAAGTAAGTACTTTTAGCTTTTTCTTATTAATATACACAACCGACCAACAAAACAATGTTATTGCTCGAATATTGTGAATTTTCCCCAGAAGATTGCTTTATGTTCTAGAATTAATAGTTCTCATCATATTATAACATAACCTAACTTACTTTCTTCCATCATTCATGTTTGTTTTGTAGGTCAAACTGCTATTTTGGAATCTATAGGCATCAGACCTGGGAGAGCAACCTTTCTTATCTGACAACCAAACTAGTATTACAAAGTTTCATTTTTATGTGTGTGTGTCTCAGATATCACTGGTATACTCACACTCATGCCGGATTATACATTAATTTATGAAATTTTTAATGTTACACTACATTATTACTGAAAAGTTATTAAACTTGCAGTTCATTAAACATAGCAGTGAGTCTTGATGACAATTCCATAGAGGTGTACCAGTTTAACAAGACATCGCTATCAAAGGTATGTCGGCTTAGTGGCCATAAGAAGACTATCACAGATGTAGTGTTCTGCCCAAGAAATGACAACCTCCTGTATTCATCATCTCAGGACGGTCTCCTCAAGTTGTGGGATACTAGAAAGAGAGGCAGTTGCACACAAGAGTATAAAGGTAAGGTTATTAATTGCTTCCTTAGTTCAATTTATAAATTTCTATTGATACCATTTTAAGCTTACATATTAATAGTGGGTCTATTAAAGATGATGGAGAACTGCCGAAGTCCTATGAATGCATGGACGTGTCACAAAATGGCAGAGTGCTTTGTGCAGGCACTCAGCTGGTGGAGGAAGATGCATACCTCATCTTCTGGGACCAGAGGAATCCAGTGCCATTGGGAGGTTACTGGAATAGCCATACTGATGACATCACACAGGTAATTAGAAATAAACAATGAATTACTATAGATGAATAAATTGCAGATATTTCTGAGAATACCCTCTGCATGCAAACATAAAAAATATATAGTCAAATGGGGGACCACCCCTGGCGGGCAGAAATTAAAATCTGGGTCTGAGTGTTTGTGTAATTGTCTTTGTATGTACTCCATGGCACCCACGGCACAGGGAATCCTAGTATGGGGCTGTAATAGCTTAACAGCAATCTCTACCATCCATGCTACTCAGTAAATCATAGTGTGGTAGTCTGTGGTACTACAACGATTAAATTATAATTTCAACAAGTATGAAAAACTGTCAATACCTACCACCAGTGAATAAAGAGGAGGTGCAACTATATGTATGAGGTAGGAATGGTGCTGCATTCAAATTAAAATCTTCAATATTATTTTTGATTGAACAAACAAGATAATTCTAACTTTAGGTTCAATAATTCAAGATAAATCGAAAATTCAAATTTTAAATTTCAGGTGAAATTCCACAAACAAAAGACAGAAATATTAACAACAGGCTCCTTAGACGGCCTACTCAATGTCTTCAATGTGACAGAGCAAACAGAAGATGACGCTTTGTTGTACTCTCTAAATGTTGAGAACTCTGTGGAGAAACTCACATGGCTTGATGAGAAACGCGTGTCGTCCATAACACAGTCAAATGACTTGCAGATCTGGGACACTGAGAATGGTGACTTGCTGAAGAGTTACCCTAGAGATAAAATTGCTAGGAGTATTAAGGTAAAGAAATTCTAATATAATTATGTGTGTACATATAATATATAGTAATTTATTTATCTTACTTTATTTAGGGATTTTAGTCTTTATCTTCAACATTAAAGCCTTTTTCTGAGGCCCCCACGCTCTCCTAGTTTGGCCTCCGTCCTATGACGAATTTAACACGCCCTCTGCTCTGATTTAGGGTTTTATTTAAAAGCAACAGGGCTTTCTTTGCTTCTGATCTGCCCTCCCTTTATCTGATCTGTGGTAGTAACTTCCACTATGTGGACTTCTATCATATTTGACATTTGATGACGATGTTCATGGGTTGCAGTGACCTCTTTAAGCACACCTACACTCATGGGCGTATACAAGCAGGATTGGGCATCAAAAGATTGACTAGTGGTATGGAGTAACTACCAGAATGGAAATTCCAGTTGACATAAAACGATTTTGTTTTCAGAGGAGCAGAGAAGATGATTGTTACCTGGTGGATACATATGTTGCAGATGATGCGACAGTTGTGTTGGCTGGCTCAAATTCTGGTGATGGGTAAGAAAATAAAGTTATAATTGTATATACCTTTGTATATAATAATAATAATAATTAAATAACGCTTCACACTCACAGCCCCACACTAGGATAGCCTGTGTCATGGGTGCCATGGACACACAAAAACAAGAACAGACCTTTGTATATACCTTTCAGTATATAAAACTATCATTTTATTTATCTAGAGTAACAACTAATTGATTATTTTTTATTTAAATATGTAGCTTGAAATGTGTTTAACAATGTAATGTATATCTGAATTTTCACTGTAGGTAAAGGGAACTTAAGGATTCTTAACTTTCCCATTTTCAGAGATGTGCTGAGATCAGTGACAATAACAGAGAAGAAGCTGCAACCCACTACAATGTTTAAGAAGAATAAACAAGTTGTGCGCTGCTGTTGGTATGACAAAGATGTAAGTTGAATTATACAATTGTTTTAATTATACTCAGTTACTTGCAGTTTTTTTACAAAATGAGTCCAGCCCAGACCTGGGATTATAGTCGGGTTTTTATATTGCCTCAGAGAAGACAAGTCTAACAAATGACAAGGAAATGATATCTAATATAAAAAGTTCTCATGTCAGTTTTTAATGCCAAATTCCTTCAAGAAGCCTTGTCCGATTCTTATGAAATTTTGTGTGTATATTCAGTATTCCATAGTGAACATTTAATATGACCTAATTGCTTGCACAAGTAATGAACTCAAATGTGAACTTGTTAGTTTTTTCTTACATTTATTTGTGAATAAATTGTTAACTTTTAGAGAGACATCCTAATAACGACGGGCGAGTCGGGGTTGGTCAGCGTGTGGTCCCGCGCAGCCGCCACTAGCGGCACGCCCAAGAAACTCCTCAGCTCTCTGAACAGGCTACACGTCAACAGACATAAACCT
Organism: Noctuana lactifera; assembly: GCA_018231305.1. Lineage (NCBI taxonomy): Eukaryota > Metazoa > Arthropoda > Insecta > Lepidoptera > Hesperiidae > Noctuana > Noctuana lactifera. The sequence continues at coordinate 3,683 of DWAV01001925.1, read as the reverse complement.
TATTAGAGCCAATAAATTGTTTAATTAATTACACTTTGGTTTTATTCAGTAACGTATCGTATGGCTAACAGAAAAGCATGTTTTTTTTATTTATAGCAACCTTTTTATTGTATGACCTATGACAAAGCATTTTTTGTCCTGTTTTAAAGTATTGATGCATACGATAACCTGTGACAACCAGTTCCAGTCGTGTGACCCGTGACAATGATTCTTGTATGACCTGTGACAACCAGTCATACGATCTGTGACAATGAGTCGTGAATGACCTATGATGACCAGATGTATGAGCTGTGCCAATGGCTATGTTTTTCTAAATGTTTGTCATCTTTTGACAATCCAAAAATGGAGAACAAAAAGACAGTTTGATAATTGCAGAACTTTATTAATCCAAAGTAAACACTACCAAATATATATTATAATTCTCTAATTCAAAATAAATCCACAGAATTCCCTGCAGTATATATATTTTCCTAACATTATTTATTATCGAGTTAAATACAGTCACACGAGTGATACACAAACGTAAAATTTTTACACTCGCAATAAAAAATATACCGGTGACAATTCGAAACACCTTTTAGCAATTTGTAACTCGAAAAATTTATACAGTTTAGGCATAATATGTACTATATTAAATTCTTGATTAATGACAAGATTAAAAAAATGTTTAAAAATTGTCACTAGTACATTATAAAATTAAGACTAAAAACTCAGTTCACTTAAATATGTCATATAGACTGGAAAATATTCTAACAATATTGCATAAAAAAAAATTAAAACTATAGCCACTGCAGCTATGTTGTAGCAAGCTGCAAATGAAACTAAAAATATTTTGAATGATTTAAAACACAGACTTATATTCAAATAATTCTTTTAATGGTTTCGTTTATTTAAGAAATATATCACTCCAATAACTAAACTTTGTACTTAAAGTAATCTCGAACACAATAAAATTTTTAAATTCATAATGGCCTCATTGTAAAATGCAATAAATTTATGTACCTAATTAAAAAAAAACAAACAAGAAAGACGAGTGTAAAATATTTTAGAAATGTTTATAAACATTTACACAATAAGAATTACAGTGCAGAAACAGAATTACATGTACCTATGTATTACAATATAGGCTACGGAGATGAAAATTAAATTTGAAAGTTTTTCTACGCCGAAATCACAGAAATTGTGATTTCCGATGCTATTATATTACACACAATAGACATGAATAATAAGCTGTAAATTTTTCCTTATTATAAATCAATATCTAACTTAAATATCTATTATCTTAATAAACTCGAATTTTTTGACACGCTCAACGAGCCTTTAAAATTTGTAGAAAATATTGAAATTTAGATAAAGTTATTAAAGGTCATCAAACCGTCAACATATACATATACATATTATACATACGCTAGAGCTACCCCTCTATCATACTGAAATATTTGTTAACAATGGAATGAATACATAGTACTAAGTGGTTAAACATGCAATACATTGGACATAAACGGTGCGCAGCGAACGGACCTCAATACATTTTATTATCTTTGGTTGTGAATAGAGATAAAATACGAGATTAAAATATAGATGTCTGACTGCAATTACGTTTGAAAATTACTTCGTCGACAAGAACATAATCAGCCTGAAACAAAATAAAATGTTTAGGTAACAGGAAATTTACAGAGTTATCGACACAACGATATGAGCGATGAAGGATGACATCGAGTGTATGTAACCGTGTGTGGCTGACCTGAAGTGTATGGCCTTGTTGGAGAGCAGGCGGTTGGTGTCGGCGGGGTCGGCGAGCGGCAGCGGGCGCGGCGGCGCGGCCTCGTCGTCGCGGAAGGCGTGCGCGCACACCACCGCGCGCAGCCGCGCCTCGCCGAACGGCCCGCACGCCCACACCCACTGCAGCATCAGCGGCACCGCCGTCTTGTTCTTGAGGATCAGCTGCAACAGTCGAGGCCTATAGCAGATAAGATCCTCCGCCGCTTCCTTCCGCGACATTACTTCTTCACAGAAGGAAGCCTCGCAATTCCATGACTCTTCTCTTCGCTTCCGACCACGGCTTCTACCAGTTCCGGAAGAGAGGTCTACAACTGACCTGGTAAGTGATTTCCCGCTGAGAGCTCTGCGTGGGGTCGCGCTGGTTTTTATTGACGAACGCCTTCACCACCCAGTGGTGGCCGAACGCGGAGAAACGCGACGTCTCGTAAAACAGCTTGTGGACGAACTCCTCGGTGCGGTAGGGTTTCAGCTGCAGATCTGGACGGAAAACTTGTTATGTTAAAGAAGAGTGTACCTAATGCATACAATACTTAAGGTGCATTTTAGAAACAAGAGTAACGCAGCGTAAGTGACACACAGGACTTAGTCAGTCCCATCGCCTTCTCTCATCGTCAAATCAGATCAGCTGGTGAGCTGATCTTATAAATGATCAAGTATTGTGCCTTATTATGGTAAAGGATTGATAATTGTGTAGACTTTTTGATCATAACCTTGGACAGCTTTTTCGCTGGCTTTGATGATAAATGCTAGGAGAAAGTTACAACACGTGCAAATAAAGAGATCCTCATCAGAGAAGAAGCAATTATCTTTATCCTCATGAGTAGCGACAGAGCAGTTAAAACAGATTTATATTCTAAGATGTAGGTGGATGACGGTGGTCGAGTTGCAGAGAGCAGGATACATAAAGAGGTGACCATTGAACGTGATCTTCTCGTAGGAGAGCAGGTCGAGGATCTGGCCGTAGAGCAGGCCGGTCTCGGCGGCGCGGCGCTCGCGCTCGGCCAGCACGGCCACCACGTCGGCGGCCGACTTGCCGGGGTGCGCGCACGCCGCCTCGTGCGCGCGCGCCTCGTGCGCCGGCCCGCGCCACGGGCACCCGATGCACGCGTAGCGGCACCCCGTCAGCCTGACACACACACACACAAACCTGTTTTACAGCTTTCCAATACACCTATCTGATTAAGTTAAATTTGTTTCGAGAATGAATCAGTATAACTGTGAAACAGAAGGAAATATTTTTGTAATCTTTATCTACATACATAATATTATGCATTTTACGCTTATTTTACGTTATTCATAGCACATAACGTTCACACACTCCACAACCTGTATTTTTGTCACTATCCTAGATTCTACGAATATTGCTGCCACCTGAATCTAATTACAACTTATTCTTGACACAATTAAAGATGGTACTTTTCTACAAAAGAGATGTTAAATAAGTAACCATAAGATTTACACGTATGCAAGTATCCTGTATATTATAACTTTATTTAAACACGATCACTGTTAAACCGATATCATGCAAACTAAGAACGAACTGACAAGTATGAGTTTGGTTCGCATCACACCAGGTATTATCAAGCGTTTACTGGTAAATGCTAGGCTAGTGTTAGTATGAGCGACAGCTTTAGCTCCGGACGAATTTAATTGTTATTGGTATTATTCTAAAATTAAGAGAAAACGTTAATTAGCACGTTGGGCCCCGGAGATGATAGCTTATGAAATCCAGTGTCAACCAACAGACATGGTCCAATGATTGTTGTATTAATTCATTACTCAAGCTCTGACTTAGAAACGATCCCTCGCAGTACTATACAGTCTACGTACGTTATGATTTCAAAACTATCAGCTCGTACAAGGGCCACAGAATGAAAGCCACGGTAGCATCGCCAAGTCAT
>DWAV01001924.1:0-12245 GCA_018231305.1 Noctuana lactifera | reverse complement strand
CACACCTTAAACTTGTAGATCTAAAAGCATGAAAAATGCTTCATGATTTTCATCGACTAACTAGGCCCGAAAAATATTGCATGACCGGAAGTTTACCAAGATTCCAAAACTCAATGCTTTCATAATTAAAAAGTTATCTTGTGGCCATTGTCACTAACTCTACAAGTAGGTACTTTACAAACGCTCGTTAATGTTCGTACATGAAATAGGTTTTAAAAAGCCAAAATCTAGTCTTAATCCTTTCGTAACAGGCTAATCCCTTTTACTGCGAGTAACTTCACCTCTGCCACTCATTACGTTCCTTAGCGATCAGCGCCAAAACGGCAATTATATCAAATCGCCTTGATCTGTCGTGCCATAGACAGTTAAAAGTCCTAAACAGTATTATAGACATCTGAAAAATTATAAACTTTCTTCTATTTATAAAGTATTTCTATAAAGGTTTATTTATGACGGTCACTGCACAAGTTTAAGTTTTTCCCTTTAACACTTAAGTTAAGTGTAGAGCTACGTTCCGAGTTTATTTGGTCGCACCTCGGCGGTCCATTTTACGTGGAAAACCAGTAACCACATTTCATCTAAGTTTGCCCGCTCTACGGTTGCCTCGGTGTGGAATTTCATCGATTTAAAATAAATCATTTAGTATAAATCGCCCCAAACATAAAATATTGCTGAGGTGAGAAATTTTGCTCTTAGTTCCCCTTAAAGTTTATTTCAAGATTTTAAAGTTGCAGAGGTTCGTTCAGTATTATCCTTGAAGCTTTAATACCTACGCAGATACAGTTATACTCATAAAGTATGTTTGTAGCAGTTTAAAAGTAGATTTGGTTTTGCGAGTCACTCTCGCAACATGGTTTGCGAAAATTTCTTATTTTTGTAAAATCATTAAATTTCTTGAAGGAATATAGGTACATGGTTATGCGTAGGAAACAATGCGGGGCGGCCAGAAATAGGCGCGGAAATAAACAAACGTACTCTCGTACCTACTCCGTTGTACTGCTTTCTTCTCTGTAGTTCTTACACGTAACTTCCTTACACGTTTACATCTTCTGCAAATTTATCAAGTAGGTACCTATATTATTATTAGTTTTCACTTAGTAAAATTGTGTATGTGAATTGTTGTGTGGACGATCAACATAGAAAATAGAGCGGCGATCAGAAATAGCTGTGGAAATAAACAGACGTACAGAATCCACTGAGTTTTCTTGTTGGTGGGTAATTTCCTCACACGGTTCAATGTAACTGGTAATTTTGCATGATTTTTGTATTGTGTTATTTCTATCTTTTGCCTGATATGATGGGTTATTGTTGTGCAGACATTACTACAGACTACATATAAAACAATGTGGCATTATGGAATAGATGCAGAAATAAACTAACGTTCCGACTTCGCTGCTCTGTGCTACTGGTTAGCTGATTGCTTTCTTGCACGTTTTGATATAAAGATTATTATTATTTTTAAATTTCGAATTGCATTTTTTTTAATCTCAAGCAATAGATTACTGTACCTACGTACAGCCAAAACATAGAAAACAATGCGGCGGCCAGAAATAGCCATTGAAATAAACAGACGCTCAAATACCGCTACTGTGTTTTCGTGTTTAAAGATAAGCTTCCATAGGTACATATTTTAAATATGTATTCTATCGTTGAAACTTTACCTACTTGTTAATTCTAATTCGGTTTAAATAAAATTTTACATTTTCAATTTTTTTATAATTCTACCATTAATATGTTTGTGTAGTTCTTTCGTTGGTTTTATTATATTTTCTATCATAATATCAGAAAATTAAAAGAAAGAAAAGAAGAATAATTTTTATTAATTATACCTATTATGTACGTTACAAAATAATAGAAAATATAATAACAAATCAAACCAGAGATCTATGAAACAATACAAACATAATTTAAAATATTTCAGTAATCAAAATTAATCATCGAAATTTTTATAAAGTTATGTATTCGAATTTTTTCAAGCAATGTCCAATAACATTTAAATATTTCATACAATTAATTAAACTTACTTAATTTTATTTAAATCTCAGTCCAAGCAAACAATTTGTTGTAAACTGGCGAATACCAAAAACCCAAGTAATAAGCTTTAGGAATCTCAATCAAGCATGCTGCAGACTCGGAACGGATCAAGCTACTGCCTACAGTTGCGCGATTTTAATTAAACAACTGGAATTCGCAAACTAAACTCATATAACGTCGAAACGAAAAAGAAATTCAACGCTTTCTGAATACACCTGAAAACAATTCAACACCCGGATGCACTGAACTAACTGGTAACAACAGTGTTACATTCCAAACAGGGCGTAACTCAATCTGTTTCGACTTCATAGTTGACTGCCTCGCTGAATCAATATTCCACCCGTTGAATAAGAGCAGACGGCCCCCAATAAAAGGCTAAAAGTCTCATATGAATTGATAAAAAAAATCTGCTATGCTTACTACAAAACTGATAGTAAAACGGGCGATGTCCTAATGTAAGGAAATTGCCGTCAGAGCCTTTCAACGTCCGGCCGCGGCTATCATTTCCAAGATAAGCGCTTAAAAGCCTCGTGGAAAACGCTTTCAGCAGACGGACTATTACCGAGTGTCCCTCACTTTTTGCTTTGCTTCGAAACTGTCGAGGTTGAGTTATACTCGTACATATCTCGAAAGGACGCATAACGTGTGAATGAGCTTCGGGGACGTGTCGATCCAAGTCTATCTTTATTCACATATCAGTGCATTCAGAACGTGATCTCCGCCTTTTAAATATATAGTTCGCGTACTAATATTTTTGCTTTTCATTTTCAATACCCTGAATTGTGAACAAAAGGTTTAGTATCTACGAATCTAGTGCATAATGATTGCTTGTAAAACACAGCCATTTTCATTTACAGTATCCTGAATAAAAAGGCTTAAATAAAAACCGAGAACATCAGACAACAATAACGAAAGTCCCAAACGTCGAATCAAATTAGGATATCGAGTTTGTTGTTGATTTTACGAGGCCCGGAGAGCCGACGAGAAACGCCGTGCCTATACAAAGAATCGGTGAATTTTAAAGGAAGAAGATAATGTTAGATCAACCTAATAATCTTAATGCATTAGATTACAAAGGGCTCAGGGAGAAAGTAACTGGCGAGAAGCTTGCCTTTATTTTGCTGGAATAATATTAGATTTTATGATTATTTTAAAAGGATCCGTAGTAAGAAGAAATGCGGCGTCGATCGGTGAGTTTATTAGATAAAGTTGTACCGAACTGGAAACCCGTATTTCTTTGTGTTCGAATGTTGATGGTGCTAGTCGGGAAGGCGGTAGGATCGGCGAGTCGGAAAGGGGGTGTGCGGCGCGGGGGAGGGAGGGTGTCTTGCACGTACTTGCAGCGTAATGCCGCCGCACTTGCCCTGGTCAGGAAGCGCGGTGGAATGCCGTCAGTCGCGTTTGTACCGCCGCGGGGGGTGCGGGGACATGAGAGGGCAATGCACGCTGCGCCGGCGCAACTCTTGCCTCCCATTCAGTACATCTCTCGACGCAGCTTTATTTACTATTTTCATCTGTTTCTTTGCAATTGTTAACCATATTTGATGCTTAACGAGATTTGGGTTTTAAGTAGAGTAAATGGCCTATAAAAAACCTTTACAACGCCCAATGAGTCTATAATTTACGGTCCAGCCTGGAACATAAATAATGCCCTTTTTTACTTCAATTGAATTTTTTATATACTAAACTGTTACTATACTATGAATTTCCGTTTGCCAATATTAATCTAAATTTGGCAGTGTACACTCGCGAAACCTGACATGTTTAATTAAGCACTTGATGCAGAGGTTTTAAATTAAAACTCAACGGATCCAAAAATGGTATACGTCACGCATTGCATACAGAACACGACACCCACACACGGCACACAACCACATACACACTAAGTCATGCACTGATGGAGTCACGTCATCGCTTTGAGGGGCCGAGCGCCGCGTGGTGAGTTTAGGATCGTTGCGTCAAAACATTTTATATGACACAAAACTGTCGGTACTTACAAAATTGCATAAAAAATGATCTGCAATTAAATTCGTTTCCAAAATGTTAATTAAGCATTGTCTTTTAAACGTCATCATATTTGACAAATACCTACCTAATATACCAAAGTTACCTACATATCTCCCAATGCTATAAAATATCTTCAGTAGCTAGAGTTGAAAATAATATTTAGGATACTTTATTATACTTTTCCTATTGAAGATCAAGTTACGAATATTTACAGATCATCACGAAAAAAAAGAGAATAGATGGAAACATTTCAGAATGCAGCACTTCATTGTATTGAACATAGATGCAATTTCTGTGTGCATGTAGAGCATGGGTATGCATGCACTACATGCAAAGAGATGCATGCGGAATGCAGTCGTTATTATGCACACCACTACTAAGGATTATCCAGTAGTTGGCGAGCGGCGATTAACCGACGAGTGCGGTTTACTATTGGTTTGTTCCGAAACCAGTAGCTAATAATTATTTAATTTCGAAGGAATTTATGAAATTGAATTTACAAAAAAAAAAAATTTATTAGAATACCAATCATAATGAATATCTATCGTATTTCGACCAATGGGCGGCTTATTAATTAAATAAGTAGTTTTTTTCTGATCAATATTATATATTTTTGTTTCTTTCCAGGTACGTTCGTGTTGTTAGAGAAAGTTGAAGTAGATTTCATTCATTTACATCACTGCGTAAGTAGCAGACTTATTTTATTTTGCTATTACATTTTTCGTTCATTTAATGCGTAATTAGTTAGAAAGTTTAGCGGTTGAGTAGCGATCATCCTAACCCGCGTTGAATAGATTCAAAGTTGCACGTTAATGACCGCCTCCGTAACTACTCTTAGGAGCAAGAGACCCGCGGAAGTTGTGAAAAGCGTCGAAAAGTTGGAGCGAAGTGCTATTTTTCAACGTCTCTAAATAACAATATAAGTTTAAGCGATGTCTTGGCTTGTTATGAAGGTAAACGGTCGGCCCATTACATAGGCGAGAGGCAGACGCGATGCAAGAGCAGAGTTAAATTTGAATAGTGCCAGTGTCTCTGAGAATGGTAGCGATTATTCGCGAGCTTAGAAACGGGTTGAGCAAACAGAATGGCTTTTAGAAAGCAGCCCTAGAAGGGAGATGGCGGGAACTGCAATCGATATCCGCTTGTTTATTCGCGTGTCTTTCTGTTTTGATTTAAATGCTGCCGTGTGAAACTTTTTGTATCGCTTTACATGCGTGTATTGAGAAAATTACCTAGTAACTTAAAACTACTTTATTATCCCGTTTATGTCTTCGTAAAACTACGGTAAGCCTAGAGGCTGGGACATCTCCATGGCCGATTAATTTTACTTTGTAGAAATAAAAAAAACAAACTGTTTTATTTAATTTAAGGTACTTACTTTACATGCTTACATATAACGAATGTAAAATTAATCAATTGGTTCAGTAGTTTTATGCTCCTTAGTTTTATGTGCCTTAAGATTAACCGGAAAGTAAGTAGGTACAGCCGGCGAAAAGAAATTCTTAGTAGGTATCTACTCCTACAAAATCAAGTATATATCTAATAGCATTTTTGGGCATGCACTAACGCTAACATAAATTTAGTAGTAAGCCGGAAAAAATTGATTTAATTACACGTAATTGAATTTCTTCCTTGTCCGGTCTTTCGGCCTTCTCCGGCTGTGGTGAGAGACCCGTGCCCAGCAGTGGGACATAAAAAAAGGGTTGAAGGCAATTGAATTTCGATACTATCTAATTTCCACATTGTATGAGTATGAAACACATTCACAATTTATATTATCATTTCCTAAGTTTTTCTAAGGTGGTCTACGCTGCGAGTTAGGCACACAAATGTAGCACAACGGAAACAGTCAAACAAACCATACATAATCGCCAAACACTCGGACTACAAGTAAACAAGGGGAGTTGCTAACTAAAATTTACCGTGTTACGGCATTCCCGTAGTAAAATATCGAATAGTGTCTCGCGGTCCCAGGTGTTGGCTCAAACGGCGCAAGTTTCACTAATGTGCGGCTTAAATGATGACACTGTTGCGGGACACCAACCAAGCCTACGTAGGGTTGCTCTCTATTAATTAAGCGCTTATCTAACTAGTATAAAATAAAAACTAGTCTTTAACAACGCTTTAGTTGACCTACTGGTGTGTTGGCTACCTTAATGGCGTCAGTTATATGATTGCGCGGTTTACTTGATGGGGCAATTGCGGAATGCTAACCTTAGGTACACGTTTAGGGCTGCGATTACCTTCGTTTATAAAAGTATTCAATAAATTATCTTATTTATAATGAAAATTAGATTGACAGCCTAGTATAGAACTTCAGTACAACAATATTAATATTGAAGATGTTCGTGGACGTTTTGGGTTGCAGAGGCTACCATGGTTCCATTTTCCTATAGTGGGTTATGAATTATAAAACTGTACAAAATCCAATTTTGTTAATAAAACAGTCAATAGGAAAACTAATAAAAACAGAAAATTATTAATCGCACTTCCCTTAAATCGCTCAGCTCGAAACTAATCGACGCGGTTACTTGAAGAAATATCAAAATAATGAGACTTAAATATAATTCACTTGTATTTTGGGTTGAAAAATTCCAAACGATTCGAGTAAACCTTAAAATAGCGGAGTTCGTCTACTCCCGCAGAAGTAGATAGCTATCCAGTGGAGCTACTCCCGGTAGAATTCGTAAGCAAATCACCAGTAGCTTATAAATCGTTCTGCTCCCGTCCGAGATTTATTTCGTTTCTACTCGTCCAAATCCAACGCTCCCATATGTTCGGGTGTAAACCACACTCGGCTTAAATTACACACGTAGGTATTTGGCAACGTTGTTTAAATAGGGGGTGCCTAAATTGTACACATACTCGTAAGTAGGGGTAATAGAGGAAGTTTGCGCGTCCGTAATCGGAACGGTGTCGACTAAACAAACTAAGTTTTTATCCGCTAACTTACGGGTTACGGGGCAAGTGCCGATTTATTGCCAATGAGCCAACATTGTAGTGAAGGTTGGTCGTGTCAATCGTCTTTGCAAATATAATGCTATTCAGTAATGTTGATAGACCTTATGTTGCATTTAAATTCAAGTAATTGTTAACGTTTTATATTTCAAAATAACAGTCTTAAGTATTACTTACGAATAGTAATATTTATACGTGATCAACCAGTATTTATGATTTATATACCATGTAGTATATAAGTAGGATCATTATAGCGCTGATAGCTCAGTGGTAATGAATTAGGAATTTAAACGAGAGGACTGGGTTCAAATGCCAGCGGCAGGCACTAATTAACTTTCCAAGTTATGTACGTTTTGAGCTATTACTCGTAAATGTCATTAGCTGTAACGGTGCAGAAACACATTGTGATAAAACCTGCATGTCTGAGAACCCTCCATAAAGGTCTCAAATGGCATGTGAGGTTCGCTAACCCGCATTTGGCCAGCGTTTTGGACTATGGCCTAAACCCTTCTCATATTTGAGGGGAGACCCGAACCCGTAACGGACAACGTTCAGTTGATGATGGTGCTGATTTAATTACACTTAGAAGTCAATGCTCACTATGAATATCTCGTGAGCGTTTTAATATAGCGAATATGTTTGCTGATTTCAAAAAATAAAATATACCTACCTACATCAGCTCTGTAACGCGCAACAAAGTTAACTGTATGGAATGGAAAGGGATGTCAATCGTCGAAAACTCCAATAGGTAGGCTATCACTGCTATCAGCTGTAACCGAGTGGGCATTCGTTTAAAATAATTGAAAACCTATGTTCGGGAAATAACGGTAGAACGTGTCAATAAATAAATAACATGGCACTGGCTTTTGTTTTTACAATTGTCACAATTTTTATTTTACAGTACGAGTATGTAAGCCCTAAACTAGTGTTATTGTGTTCAATAAACATTAATCCAGATCAATTTATATTAGAAACAAGCACCTGTGTACCATATTTATTTAATTACGTTTTCTTCATTAATGTATGCCGTATAACTTATATAATAATTAATGCTAATATAAGTAAATAGCATGAGGTGCCCTACTACCTTTTTTCGTATTTTATTACAATATGAATAGTGTCAAACCATACTTCCAATAAAACACACGATAAATATGAGAATGGGCAAACAATAAAACCATAGGTATGTAGGTGCCTATTGCTCGTGTCAGCAAGATTGTAACAACACATACGAGTAGCTCTAGGTGTTAGTGCTTCGAGATGGAGCTTAACTCTCACTTTAGTAGCTCTAACTCGTTCTTGATGCTCATAAAATTTTATTGTTTTAAAAACTCTAAAACTGCAACTTTTACGATTGTTTATTGGTCTGCTTAGGTATAGATAAAAGTCTACAAACAAAGTAACTGACGCACACAAAAGTGGACTTCAATTAGAATTTATTAAGTGTGATTGTTAGTGTCCTGCTTGGCAGTTTATTTAAGAAAGTACCTACTTTGTGTTTTAATCCAAGGTATGAACAATAATTAACTATGTAATGGATTGTCGTTTAATGAAGGTAATAGACAATGAATTTATAATAGAGATAAAAAATTATCAAGTACTTATATAGTAGGTCTAAAGATGTGGTCTTAGAAAAATACCAACTTAACCAAACACCTATGTTTTTTATCCTTATATTTTAGTATGTGTCACGTTAATGCAATGTCACACACTGCTTTTATCAGAGATCTGTAACGTTATTGATGTTTTTAATTGCACCCAATTCAAAACATTAGAATGCTATTAATCAGTCCCCTAAACACATTTCTCTTCTAATACACAGGATGGGACATTTAGTATATTATTAAGATACATTAGAAACGAGTTTTTTTTTGTGTTCGTGTCGTTATCATTAATCAGTAGCGTGTTATCACGCTAGTGCTCCAAGCTTGTCACTGACGAGTTGATAAAAAAGTTTGATAAAGCCAGTCCAAAACATCCAATATATTGATTTTACTAGCCCCTTTTCACGCGGGCTTTGTTTCCTTTCGTATTGGATCATTTTTTATGCCTAAGTCGTAATTTGACTTTTATATGTTACAACGACTAATTGTCCGTTTAGACATAATGTGGGTGAAGTCTAGTTGTAAGCGACGATTGTATTGTAGTAGTTAGGATAGATAAAGTTGTAGATAACAATCGATTTTCGATTTTTCCTGATAGTCTTTTACTCATAAGTAACAACTTACAAGTAATGCTTTTAGTTTGAGGCGGCATAGGAAATACAATTTACTAATAAAACTAGTTGAAACGGGCACTCAAATTATTAGTAGAATATTTTATGATAATCGAATTTCAATCATTAGTGATGCACAAACATAAACGGGAAAACATCAAAATCGGTTATATGAATAATTTTTCCAGTTGACAAAATACATTAATTTCGAAATAAAACACACCATTTAACCCTTAAATGTTACTGAATTTAAGAACAGAATTATTAAATTTTTTCATAATACAATTGTATAATTATGATGGAAAAATTCACCTGGTTTTAAATTTTATGTTTAAACACTGTGTTAAGTACAAGTTCGTCATGTATCAATCTTTGTTAACTACACTGCAAGCTACTCATATTCGTAATATTCACAATTCTTTATTCGTTTGATTTGCAATATTTTATTAGTGTTTGATACTTAAGTAAAGAATATTTAAAAATCAAACAAGAACTTTTCATAGTAAACTAAATATATTTTGGGAGTTTTAACACCTACTTACCTTAAAAACAATACTTACCTAAACTTTAATAAATACGTATATTTTCCTGTCATCATTAATTTAGCAACACGCTTACTAAAGACACAAAATTGGAAATCTATTATCGTAGATATATGAAGTTACGATTATTGCCTCACAAACAATTCGTACCCCTGTTGTGGTCATCCTCAGTTGATTGCGGAAGGATTTCGCGCATGCTGGCAACTTACTTATCGGGCCCCACCAAACTGTTTGGTTAGGTAATAGAACGTGGCCTAACGGACCGGCGCGGACATTACACGGTTACATTTTAGAACAGTAATTGCCTATTAAATGTCACGCGTAAACGATAAACTTAATTAATTCGGACATAATCGTTACAAGCTTGGATTAATAAGCGCGTTTAGAGGTTATAAAAATACAATATTAATATCGTAGATTAATCTAGCATTTCGGTGCGAATAATGTTCAAAATTTATTAACGGTTTGTAACATGAAGTTGCATTGAAAGCACGCAAGTGAGTGGAAATTTCGTCTAATAATTATTTAGAATATAGAACAATCGATGCTGTCATGTAATTCTGACAAGCTTTAATTAAGTTTCAGCTTCTGGTTCGTGACGTCATATGTGTACTCATTCAAAACGGTACTTGGTGCAAAATGTTTCGCGTTTCACTAAAGCGCGTTTTGATAGGGAACTAAATATTAACGTGTATTTACGACGCGCCTCAAACAAACACGTGTGGGTGACAATAGTTTTGTCGCGAGCACTATAAAAAATTAATGTATAGTTGTTTTTACGAGCACTGTGAGCCGAACACCTGTCGGTAATATCGCCAATGTTGCTAGCTGAACAATTCCATATAGCGCATTGGACAACTGAAAATGCATTTTAATTTTGGGAACTTGAATGTTTTTTTTACAATGGATAGTTTGGTTGTTTGTGTATTTATTTATTTGTTTTACGCTTTATGATAAGTTTACAATGGGCGGACTGCCTGACGTCACTGAGGTAAACAGATTGGCATTAAGACTTCGTAATAGGCTCCCTGATGTCCTCTCCCACACCACTTCCAACCTAAATAACCTAAAATCACCTTAGGCTAAAAGAAGTTATAGTAAGAATCTTTAGATACGTGTACCTGCACCTGTAGTGCAAATTATAATACTCCTTGTAGCACATTCATTAAAGTAGGTACGTTGTTTCTCATAATACGTAAGTAATCGCATTATCAATTCACACTTGCTTGTATTAAGTGTAAACACAATTAATAGTTTGGTTTATCATATAATAAACCATTACAGTAACGCTTTTCAAATAGGTTTAAATTGGTTGTCAATACCCGGTTAATCTTTCCTTGCCAATTAATTAGCTGTTGTGAAGATCAAAGACGCACAGTTTGCGATCTCTGCTAAGTCCCCGACTCAGTCAACTTGGTAATGAGCCTGACAGTTTAAGTTCGACCCCATTGATAGAAAATTCGCCGGGTTGTCTCTAAAATGTGATAGAATAAGGTTTAAAATCAACTGTATTTTTTACATAGGTATCGTTTCTTGCCGTCGACCTGCAGACTATCTAGGATAGCTTGTAAAGGATAGACGACATGGAGCTTATTATTGAATTCTGATTAGGTAGGTATACTTATTTCATAGTAGGTATAAAGAAAATAATTATTTGTTTGCTCGAGGTATTTAAATCGCCTAAGATATATAATATATCCGAATTAAATGTTGTTAAAGTAATATGTGCCCTGAACTTAACAATTACGATGACTTAACATAGTTATTTAGATAAGGACGTATACCTACTATAATGGCGAAAACATCTTTACAAATATAGCAGTATTTTCACCAAATTTGAATCCTATTAAAAATAGTACTTAAACTCTTTTTCCGTAAGACAGTAAATTATTCTTCTTTTTATATATTATATTGTGTAGGTACCTACTCTAAATTCATGTGAGTTATGCGGGAAAAAGTTACTAAAAGTAGTATTGTTCTAATCTTTATAGAATGACGTCGACAGTGATAGTGAAACGATCGAACGTTGATTTCGCTCGTAGCACCGGTTCATCGCAGACCGTAAGAGAAACGGTATAGTTTATCGATGAATAAATTTATTTGGGTTAATAGTTTAAGGATTAAATGTTAAGGGCCTTCTGCAATATGGCCGCCATTGAATACCTGCGTTGGCGAGATTGGCGATAATCTGCGTAATCGAGCGGAATCGAAGGAATGAATGTTAATTTGATCCTTCAGCGCCCAAATTGTTTGTATGGCTCGTTGAACGCGAGCTTTGCGGTCAGTTGGTTTTGATAGGGCGCTAATATTGGTTCGTTATAATAAAGATGATTTAATTAGGTGTAGTAGAATATGTAACGAATATAAAAGAAATAAATGCAAGTCGTGTATGGATTTGTAAATAATTAATTACTCCACCAATCCGCATTGGAGCAGCGTGGTGGAGTATGCTCCAGGCCTTCCTCGGTTGTGGGGAGACACCCGTGCCC
>DWAV01001923.1:0-12249 GCA_018231305.1 Noctuana lactifera | reverse complement strand
ACATTTCTTTTATTTGAGCAAAATATTTGTCCTTCACATTGCGATAGATTCGTTCAGTCATCACCACTTATTCGTTAACCTACTCCGCCAGCTAATTACATAGCACGTAAAGTTGACATAATCTTCTCTTCCCTCGATTCTTTTCTTGGCGCTAATGATAACAACATATGACGTGAAGGTTCAAGCATTGCCAAGAAGTAATGTGTGGCTAGTTTGCTTACAGTATATTTAGATAGGTATGTTTAGCATTTCTTTCTTCTCTTTCGCGGCAGCTGACAGTATAGTCGTGTCGAGTGTATTAGAGATCTCCCAGAAGTAATTAAAAAGATTTAAAATGCTCAAAACAGAATTCATGGATCCCAAATCATTCGAAGAGAACGAGTGCCTTTTCGTAGTTTATGAAGTGAGAATATTTAAAAACGTTACATAATAATCATCCTATTGTTAAGCGTTATAAAATAAAAGTTCTCATTACAGGAACAACATGAGATTCCTCAGAAAAGTTTCTGGACTGAGAGCACTTGGAACAAAGAAGTTATTCTAGACGCCAGTACCCTCGGAGATGTGCCAGCCGTGTACCGAGTTCCTGCGCCCGCCCCTCACCAGATGCCTGTGATTGGAGTATACATCGATCCTCGAGTCAGGACTGGATTCAGATACAAAATTAGACCCATGCAGGTGAGACAAGAAATCTAAAACATTACAGAACTCTGCCTATAATCATTATTCGTAATGCGCTTGAAGATTCGTTGAAAGTAAAACCTTTTAAAAATACATTACGAAGTGTTGATGATTGCACCTAATATATAAACTGAGTATATGTATGCAATCTTCCACATTTCATTTCATTTTCATAATGCTAATATAAAATCTTAGAAACGAACCTTCAATATAATGTGAATGTTGCTTTATCATATAGATTACTCGATGTTATAGAAAGAGCTTTTGTGACATCATTGTACCTATATGTTTCCAAAGAAAAACTACGAAGATCCATATTAGTTCCGGGCAAAATTTTTTCTACTGAACTGTCACAGAAACTGCTATGCATATCCTAGAGACTATACAACAGAGTTGATTTCGGGACTTTGGAATGTTACGACAATCTTTTAACATAATTTTCTGAATTGTTAATTACGTAGAGGACTATTTTTTTCTTTATTTGATTTTATTTAACCTATTGAATCATAAAAATTTAGGTAACGAAGAACATTTTTGCAAGATTTAATCTTTTCAGAAATCGTTGGGATGGTGAGTTCTTTCGTCAAAGTGGTCTTACAAAAATGTTCTGGAACTTTGTGAATATTTCTTACAAAAATATATTCTTAGCATAGTATCTTATATATTGATCGATATTTTTATTTAAACTTAAGATTATATATTCATATTGATTACATGAAAGAAGTCTTCGCAATGTTCCATCTTGTATGGTAATATGAAGTGTTACAAAATGCTAGAAAAATAAGTGTAAATAAGTATTTACTTAAATACCACAAGAAAAGTAAGGTTGTCATAATTTAATACTTGAATTTAATACTATTAAAATTAAATTAAATCTTTGTATATTAATCTTTCATACATTGAATACTTAATATTTCTGATTTAAAACATTAACTATCTATGCGTTTTAAGTAAACTTTTGATCGAAAATATATTATTATAAACATTACTATGCACTGATTTGGTGCATCGTTATTTGTAGTGGCAACCTTACAATTAAATGTTAAAAGATGTCGTTGATTTACGCATTGAATAAGTAGTTAATATATTAATAAACATACACCATACTTAAACTGAAGTAGGTACGAAATCAATTCGTGTGCAGCTAGCTAGTTTCAGCAGTTTAGTAGTGTGATTTGGCATCGTTAGCGTAGTCGGGTTAGCATAGAAAGTAGCAGTGTCCGTTGCTGACATTTACAGAATGAAAATTTCATCAACGATCAGCACTGTTAACTTGCGTGTCACGCACCACTGGTTGTATACACTTGCCGTTGTAGGCGATGGTATGTGGATCGTCCAGTTTTTCAGACCCACGCCCAGTGAGGCGCTCACATACAAACCTCAAGAACGCTTGCAGAGACCCGACAGGTCGAAAGTGACATACTGGCTGGCAGCATGCTAAGTCCATAATAGGTAAACCATAAGTATCATTCATAAGGGCCCAATGCCATTTTATCATGTTTGTAAAATTAAATGTTCTCCATTTTCCCAATGGTGTTAATATACCTATACATACATACTTGTTTTCTCATTAAATTAAGTTCACGTAACTGGGAATGACTTGGTATACATTAGTATTACACATCATTTGCGTTTTTATTGCAATATTAAATTATTGATTTTGCAGATTTCTGACTTTTTTATGAAAAAGTAACCATAGGTAGTTGAGAACAATGCAGTATTTAACAAAAACAAATCTTAAACGTGTTGAAAAAGTTATTGTCAGCAATATTTTATAATGACATAATAAATTACTTTCACAAACAGAATTTTTAGTGAGCTTTGCAAGAACATTAAATATATCAGACTCATAAATATTTCAGGCTTTGGATGCGCCTCCTCTATCGGTGAAACCAAGATACTTATTTGAAGGAAAAGCTCTTACACTTCAATCTATTGGACGTGGGTTTGCGAGACGCCTTACTTTTGAACCATATGGGTCTACTCTAAATGAGAATAACAACTACTTCTGGACTGACTCCAGGCCTGAAGGCTTTGTGTTTGAGCTTGAGGCAGTTTCTGATGGTGACAAGTTTACTATCTATGATGCAAATCACGAACCACAAGGAATCTTGGAAGTAGTTCAGCAACAGGTATGTCCTAAGAAAATAAGATAAAACTTTTTTAACTTGTTTAAACTTTAATCTGTTGTAACATTTGTTTTTAAATAAAGTTTTGAAATAAGTTTATCCCGTTCTTTTAAAGTTCATTATAGTTGTAACATTGGTATTAGATTCAGTGGAATGTAATACTAAAAATGTTTTTTCTTTATAGAAAAATCAAATTGAACTGGAACAAAACATCTCTAAAGATGGATCCATCGAGAAGAAAGTAAAAATCAACACGCTCTGCAAAGTGGAATGGTATGAGAATGATGGTGCTACAAAGTTGGTGCCAGTGACCGGAACCGCAATTCTTAAGAAGGGTAGGGGAAATGGTGCCGTGATCAGAGTCGTAAACGTTGCTATTGGTATCAAGCAACTCAAGAAGGGATATGAGCTGAAGCCTGGTATCAAGTCTTCGTCCAGGAGAATCAAAGTCAATGGACGTGACATTAACGACATTCCATGCCAATACAGCGTCGTTGGCCTTGAAAGATACGAACTTCCTGTTATTGGTAATTAATTGATTTTTATGTTTTTCTTTCTTTTTTTTGGTTGTAAAAGGGTGTAGTCAGTAACCATTTTTTATTTTTTCTAGGAACATACGTTGATCCGCGCATTGTTCCTGGCTTCTACTACCGCGTGCGGCCTGCGAACTGCCGTCGCCATCTTTTCGAAGGGCGCAGTCTCTTGTTGCAGTCTGTTGGCATGGGCTACGGAAAACGCATCACCTTCAAACCTGATACTCTTAATGCTCCTGAAAATTACTTCTGGTCCGACTCTCACCCAGAAGGTCTCGGCATGGAACCCCGAGCAGTACACCCCGACATGAAATTCTCTATTACCGGAAACGGGGTAAGGAACCCTAGTATTGTAATATAGAGTCAGTACTACGCATAAACGTATATTTTGTTTGGTCATCTGCCAAAAATACCATTATGTCAAGACCTGGAAAAGCACTGTTCTGTTTGCTAGTAATGATTTGTGCTTGTCATCATAGTTATAAACTATTTAGATGTTGGCAGGATACTACGATCTAATTGCATCTTTGGAATCCAGCCATTGATATAACACTAGATTTAATATCACAATTTTTTTTTTCAGGGTCTGCTTGGTGAAGCCAGCGTTTTCCGGGCAGATTTGCCGCAAGTTGAGGAGAAAACCGAATATGTGGACGTGCCAGGAAAGCGAGGCAAGGCTGTCGAGAAATATATTCAGGTGGATGTTACATGCCACGTCAAATTAGCCACAACTGGTGGAGGTTCAGTAGACTCCGAGGTGCATCTAATGAAGGTATCTGGCGTGGCGCTCATGCGAAAGGAGCCTGGTCAAGCCGAAGCTAAACTGGTGAAAGTATTCAACGTGGGACTGGATTCGCAGCTGAACCTGCTCTTCGCCCACTCACAGACCGAGCTCACTTTCCATCCTCTGCCCTAAATCCTACAAGAGATCAGAATGGTGTTGCAATACATGTGATGAAACGATTCCTATTGATTGTATTGTAATGCTAAAAACTAACCAGGCGCGACAGAGGCTCCGTCAAATGCCAACCGATATGGCCACGAATTTGCAACCGAGGGACGTTCACAACAACAAAGATAGTTAAAAACTGTTTGCGATTCGGTTGAAGATTCGTTTCGGCTCATCTCTTAAGATTATGAGATAGGTATCTATATTGGAAAATGACGTTAAATGTTGAATTGTCAAAAATCTCATATGACTGAAACGTACGGCTAAAATTATTTACATCCTAATGTTTACGATTTTTAAAGCCATAATATGTTTATCTAATTTGAATGTTCCGTCTAAATTATTATTGGTACATTTTCCTTAAAGTGAAGCACTAATAGAGATTATTATTCCAATTTCATTAATTTATAATTTTATCCTTTACCTTTACACCAATCATTACCTACTGGAGAGAGTAGTAAAGACTAGTATTACAGTGAAAATTTTAAAGAATGTAATTCTGTGGTATGTTTTCCTTCATGTAATAAAATGATTCTTTGAGTATTACAAAAGATACATTTATTGTATTATTTATTGAATAAATAAACTATTACTTCTATTTTGTGTTTTGTTTACAATGCCACGAAATTCTCATTTTACTCTTAGGTGATGAAGACCAATGTTTATAAGCAAATTAAAAGATGAAAATGACAAAAAAATATATATTTTATTGTAACAACTAATTTCAATTTAATTTAAAAAAATTATGAAATAAAATTTAAATAAAAGGAAACTGTGACATAAAAACTAAAATACAATATTCACTTATACTATAGTATATGCATTATAATGTCCAAGCATAGTTGCGTCCTATGAACGGCTAAAGTTATTCTACTTCATAATTTTGTTTCGCGCTACGAGGTTTGGATAAAACTTATACTACTTCAGTATTATGAAGTACTAATTATACTTTTTTTAGTTTATATATGGGGGTATTTTATTTTTTTAATATAACTGTATCGGGCCATCTCTGTATTGGAGTTTGAACTCTTATGGACGTATCACGTGCGTACGAAGGACCAACCAAACGTGCTAAACAATGTGTTAGTCGTGGCGTGATGTAGATGGCACTACTAGTAAATTATGTAATGTGGTTTGCTAGATGGCGCTGAGCAATACAAGGCTGTTTTATGAGTTCAGTCGCCTCTACTGCGTGTTCGGCTGTGTGTAGAGTGTAGAACATGGTTATGTCTACGTAGTAGAATCAACAGAAATACGACAAAAGTTTAGCGGGAATACTTAGCCGGCAAGCGGCAACGGCGCTGGGGGTCTCGCAACTTGCGGCTCGAACGTTAAACAAAAAGCGCGATGTTCCAAATAATAACTGGTAAACAGTGAATTAGTGCGATAATACGATTCTAATCTCGAAATAAATACGAACTGAACAATGGCTGCAAATGTTGGGTGTCGGAGTGTTTTATTATTGTGCATTTTAAATAGTGCTTCCAGTTTCAACCTGGAGCCGAGGATTCCTGTGATAAAGTACGGGGAGTTCGGCTCATATTTTGGATTTTCAGTAGCGGAACACATTACTATTAATAATAACGGAGATAAAACAAGTTGGTGAGTATAAATCTCATTAATCTTAAGCCGTAATAAGCCGCAATGATGTCATGTGTGAAGGTTGCCGCCTCAACATGTGTTTTGTTTCTTCGTAGATCTTTTTCAACAAATGTTAGTACTATAGGAATTTTGTATCGAAGTTTCTTATCAAGTTATCTGAAATAGGTAGGTACTTTGGTCTTATCAGGAATATGAAGCCATACAATACATTCGCGGAATTATTCGTTGGTAACAGTAGCATTCGTTGAAACATAATTATTTATTCAAAAGAGGTCTTGAATTATTTTGGACGTGACGGTATGCGATTCGTAACATTGCGTAAATTATGTTTTACTTACATAAATAGGTAACCTATAAACAAACTTTAATTTTGCTGAAATATAGGTACCTAGTCCTATTTTGACTGACTTCAAAAAGGAGGAGGCTCTATGTTCGGCTGTGTGTATTTTTTTAAATATATCTAAATATTAATCAAAGATTGCACCTATATGGGTATGGCAGAATTATCACATTTTTTTCTTAATTTCAGATTTTTTTCATAATTAATATAAAAAATATAAATATATTGATAAATAGGTAGTTTAAATAGGTATTAATCATTGGTTAAAGTTTTAAATCTACTTTATGATATAGGCGTGTAAGGTCCATAACCCTTGAGTTATCTAATCTATTATAAATAGGTAGGTACCTACTTCGTGAAAGTAAATAAAGAATGTGAAAATGTAAGTAAACATAGGTAGGTGCCTACCTACGTTAATCAAAGAATTAGGTACCTTTAAAGTTCTTGTAAAAGAAACGAGTGTAAAGATATCGATTAATTTTAACATGTGAATAGGTACCTAGGTACCTACCTACTTAACTTGTTCAACTTAAATTAATAGATGTTAAAGAATTATAATTATTAAGTAGGTATAAATAAAAAAACAAACATTTTAAATTTATTCCACGCATAGGTACCTACCTACTTTTAACCGCACAATGTATTGTAGGTAATGTAGGTACCTAGGTAATATTTATAAATGAATGCAAGTTAATTTTGTTTTAATGTACCTAGGTATTAGGAATTTTTTTGTGTAGATTAAGTTACTGAAAGTTAAACGTATAAAAGTTTATAGAATCATGCAGATTAAAAGGCAATTCAGTAAATTCTTCGAATACCTAGTCAGAATTACCTAGTCGGAATAGGGATACCACTAGCATCTATTTTAAAGTCTGTAACAATGGTTGATTAATGATTTTGTACATCAAAATTAGAAAGCATAGCTCTTTCTTGGTAACTATAGTAAGTAGAGCTATGTATGAAAGTGCCGGGATGAATGCAAATAGATAACAGGATGGCGCCTGGATTCCGTGACCTACTCTCTACTGAATAAGATACGGATGCAATAAGCTTTGACAACTTATCTCACACTGTCAATAATTGTACCTATAGGATGGTTACGATGAAACAATTGAGAACTTCAATAGGTAGGTAGGTACTTCAATAGTAGTGTTTAACGACGACTGTTGGCGGCCTTGACTGGTGTCGATAAACTTAAGTGCGTGTTAACTAAATTTTATTTTATCTTGTTGCTGTAGGAATCTGTACAAAAGTTAATTAATCAACATCAAACTCTAATTGCTTTTCTTTTAAATGGTATTAAGGTTTTTTTTAATTTGTAAGTACCTAATTTGACAAGTCCATTCATGGAACCGCAAAAAGTTTATGAGACTGCACGATGTAATTTAGATAAGTTTAGTTTAATATGACTGAAGCAAGTCTCTATATTAATATAGATTATAGGTATTCCAGGTTAACCTGGAAAATGTCCAAATTTATTCTGGAAAATCGTAAAGGTTTTGAACGAGTAAAAAATTTAATATAACTCACCCGATTTAAATTTAGGTAGTCTGAAGTTTTATTCATTTGTTTTTGTAGTAACGTTTGCTTTGAAATTCTGCCAATTTACTGTTAGAATAATCGGATTACTGATTTTACGGCTATGTATCTGCAATATTGGTTTTACTACTTCCATTTTATACACAGCTCATGCTACAACAGTAAATACGAGTAGGTACATCTTGAAGGCATAAATTGCAACGTTAACGACTTTTTTTATTATTAAATGGTTTGTGACTTGTGACCGACATGCATCAAAAATTTCCGCCTAAAATGTGCTCAAAATCAGTCTTTATTAAACCCTTAAAAATGTTTTTGATATAATAAATAATTATTAAATGTGAAATAATCCTTAAAAGGACGCGGCTCACGTCGAAAATAACAGCTCGTGACAGCGTTGCTCGTGAGTGCGGATTAAGTTTTGTTTTACATAAAACCACGCGCACGAGTCTTTGGTGTCCTCAATCTTTCTCTTCGATGACAAGAGCACATTCGTAAACTTGATTTATGTACTTTCCCGCTCTGTGTGATGGACAAACTCTCCAGTCAACATAATTCTGTTTATCTGATTTCAATTGTCGACGACATTGTGTTTTGAATCATAATTCTAAATAAAAAATTTTAACTACACAGTAGTTCAGAAGTTGTCTTATGACGTGATCGAAAATAAAAAGGATTTACAAGCCTAATGTCCTAATATAAAAATAAACCTTTTTTTAAATTAAAAGAAATAGAAATTTATATTGTTATAATTTTATCAATATTTTTCTGATATTATTTAAGTATTAATATAGACTTCTTCATAAGCAATAGGCACAAAGATATAATATACCTTAAGAAAGACCATAGACTATAATATTATACTATGTATATGGTCTTTGGTCTTTCTTTTATGATTTTTCATGGCATCCCGAAGTGTGGGCATAAAATCGTGACTCGTATATACCTACTTACTGCTATTGAATTTTACACGTGCTTACCAAAACCATTGAGAAGTATGAAAATTTCACTTCCGAAAGGCCTCATTGATAAACTTTATTTTTAGAGTCACAAGACTGAAAATCAATTGCAATTCGAAAGCAATAAGCAAATGTGGGTGTAATACGTAACATTTTTAAGTTTGCTCACAAATAGAGACATTTCTCAACGTTTGACACGATCTCGTAAAAAATTTGTTTACGTTAAATTATTATTGTGCTGTGTGTGCCGTATACAGAAGATATAAAATTTTATTATGTTAGTTTCGAAAATAGCGTCTACTTTTAGAGAATGCGTAGAGGCGGAACGTCGTACCTTTCAAAAAAGATGTTTATTTATAATATTACTCTAATATATCAAATATAAGTTGTTGTTATAACTTCAAATAAGAAAAATATTGTTTTACGAAATAAAAAAGTACGAATTAACTTGACTTTTAACGTTTATAAGTGGTTCTACTCGTATCTAGAGACTGCTCTTATTCCGGTAAACAAGTATGTTTGTTTTATATTCGTTGAAGTAAAACCTTTGTAAATTTAAAGACTTCAATAAGTGTTAAATATAATTATTATAAATGTTTTCAAGCCTTTTACATCGTTCCTTAAACCATAACAGAACTAACTACCAAAGATCAACTAAATTTTCTTCTATATTTTAAAATTCTTCAGTAAATATTTCTTTAAAATATTACTTAAAGGTGTTGTGTGTCGTTAGTTCGTAACCACAGTTCTTTCAATGATCCTATTTGTGCTCAATGGGGTTGTTCCCCAGTCGAGTCCCTCCAATTAAAATGTTCACACGTCATGCTCAGCGGGACTCGTATCGTCCCAAGACTCTCATCTGTGAATCGAAAGTGTCTAATAGGATCCCATTATTTGGGGACAAACCAGCAAATGGTGCAGTGAGGTATTCTTTAAGCACCTACTTTTATAAATATGTGTATATTTTTTATTATATTTTTGTAATTATACTCATTTGTGCTTCAGTATTATAATAATTATTTCACTTAAAATAACGGTAGAGAAAAAAATTTTGGTTGATACGTAAAATTTTGTACTTGTCCCCTTTATGCGTCTAGGCACTGTCGATGTCTTATAACGGTAAAAGTGGGCCCTTCTAGTTATTTATGAAAGTTCAGTTACTTTTGTCAAGAAATTGCTATTATTAAAATGAATAGTGAGTAGTGGTATTCTTAAACTTGTAATCGACATTTTTTATAAAGATTTTATCTTCAAACAATAGTAATACAAAACAACCTAAGATATAGAACAAAGGTAACTTAGCGTGAAGAATCTTTCTCAATCTATTCAGCATTATATTCTTTCAAATATATTTATTATTGTTATCATATTTTATAGTTTTAAAATATATTTTATTTTTGAGGAAAAGAACAAAGTTTTTTAAAGTTCTTAATTTAAGGAGTGTCGAGAATGTATTATATATGTATATTATGTCAAAAATCTTCGCTGTCAGGAAATACTTTTCAAACTATCTTTATTATCGTTACTGTTATATAGTTTTCTGTATGCAACTAAGTACTTGTAACGAGTTTATAAACGGTACGCCTACATTAGCAACGTAACCTATTGCCGTTGTTTTTGTCGGTTCGCGAGATAATAATGACATTTGATTTATCATTAAAATGCTTGTGGGTGTTGTTTCAATAGGTCACGGCTTAGAATTAACCCCTTATCTTATTACACAAGGCGTTTAACAACCGTTTATTCAGCATTAAATGAATTGTATTGTATTGTACTAATAGCAACGTTATTCGTCGGTAACAATACATGACTGTTGCAAGCCAGCTACTACTTTAGGTTTCTATTCTGGCCACATTAATGCAAGGGAATTAATTAAATAATTAAAGAAATGTTTATATTGTTGCCTTATCTAATTTCTTAAATAAATGTACCTGTTAATTTATATTTTTATCTTATAACGTTAATAACCTCTATATCAAATTTGAGATTTGACATTGACTGGTTGAACGTTATGTATCTAATTGTACCTAAAATATAAAATTTAAATAAATAATAACGAGATAAATGAGGCTTGGTTGTCAGATTGCCAGATTCTATTGCAACATACTCTTATTCCAAATTGGTTTTTTTTATTGTAAGGTATTTGCATACTTTTACTTAATGATAGTCAAATTTAATATTTAATCTGTACATCGGCTTTAGCCGCCCTTTTGGCAAAAATAATCTCTGGGCCCTCCTTTAAGATCAAATGTATAGATAACTTATTATTAAATAGGTCGTATACAACAAAGCTTAAGGACACGTGATGACGTGCCAGCGAAACGTGTACGTCAGTATCACTTCAACGCACATTTGATTAAGTTAAAACCTATGGTTGTAGAAATAGCTTGGCAGAGCTTATCATTTAACACCTAGTCATTAATGTCATAAAATGCCTTTCGACATAACGTTCTCTTAACAGTTTTTAACACATTCCAATAATTACTTGTCTTTTGAAGCTTAAACATAGGAAGCGTCGTAAGCTTGTGACCGTTCCTGGGGCCGTAACTCAATTTTAGTTTTGCAAATGTAAAATACAAAATATTTTCATTAATACATTGGATGGGAATGTAAATTATAAGCAAGAATAATATTCTTTTGATATTTTTATCGGAAGGAGTCTCTGCAACCCAAATTGTAGATAATAAGTCAGTTATAACAACTGTACCTACATGTCATTCGTGTATGTACCCATGTATCATGACGATGAGCGTCATGTATAATGCATGTGTACGAGTATGTAGGATTGCAGGCATTGTAGGCGTATTCAAAACGTTGTTGTATTATGTCATTTAAAGAGTTAGCGAGTGGTTTATCGTTGGGAATGGATGCAATGTTGTCTTCGCTCAGGTTACTAATGGTTCAAGACCACGCCAGGCACGCTAGGTTATTATCCGCCCACATTCGCTCGTCGCCGCGTGGGCTGTGACAGAGCTTGATCTTATTGCTAGACCAGTAATACCACTAGTCCTGTAAATACGTAAATAATAAACAAACATTTGTTGGGCAAAACTATGGGCAACCCAAACACTTTACTTTTCTTCCTTCGACAATTAAGTAAGACATCCGACTTAAAGGTTGCAATCAGTTGCAATCATGGCATATAGGGCATCCATCCTTGCACGCAGCATTAATTTTCAATACGTATCATGTGCTGTATTAAAAAATGTTCTTCGGTGAAGAAACAAATCCATGTTCAACTGTGGGCTAATGATCGGTAAAGATGGCAATAACTGCTGTTTTGCGACAATGAGTTACCGTGTTGTGTTATTCTATAATAACTGTTGTTGAAAACGGCTGTTGTTATTGTTGTTGAGAATCCAAAAATCCAATTAAAAAAAATTTTTTTTTATATATTATATATTTTTTATTTTTTGCCAATTAAGTAATTTTTCTGATAAATACTTCTAACAACTCATAGAATAAATCTGACAACAGTGTAATCGAATTGTGTTTTTAGAATAACAATAACAATAAC
>DWAV01001922.1:0-12249 GCA_018231305.1 Noctuana lactifera | reverse complement strand
AACAGAACAAAGGATCTAAGGGAAATAGAGCACAGAATACATAATAGATGGTAACAATACGCCAAATTTTGAAACATCAGTTTAGTGAAACTGGGCATATTGCAGCTCTATTGACAAGGTAGAAAAACTGTATCTATAGATCACTAGAAACTAAACATAACCTAATAACATCACTAGCAACGCGCCCTGGCTTTGCACCTGATTTTGCAACTGCTTTATTGTAAGCGCTTTATTAGGACCAGTCAACCTATAGGTATAAACCTATAGGTTGGACTGGGTCCAAATATACCAAACATTATTTGTTGGTATATATACCAAATGAAGGGTACCTAAGTATATTAACATTAACTTGAAGGCATACTCTGAAGTATGAGTAAACACTGAATCGCGTAAGGATTCCAGATTATTAAAGAGATGAAAACTGATTATTAAAGAGATGAAAAAGAATGAGAGGGGATTCTGACTATAGAGTACCCGATTAGCTACAACTTACCATAAACGTAGGAATGCATAGAATAGGCGGCAGTATGAAGCTGCTTAATATGGCAATACTGCACCGTCGCTCCGTGCACAGTATGTGGCTTCTGTCAGAGTATCTACGAACACAATCAAGCAATATTTAAACAACTTTGCCCCGTTATTTTTCATACATTTTTGATGAAAACGTTACTACTGATAGTACAAATAAGGTAAGGTAGAACAATTGTATGTAAAAACTAAGTGAATTGTACTCGTATGTTAAATGTCTTTGGCAGTTATATTTTATAGTTCACAACTATGATTTACATATAGATCGCAAAAGGGTGACTACCTAAGTAGTTAATGGAAAAACTATTAGATGAATCTTTTACTTGTTTATTTGTAGTCTTATTAATTAGTTATTCCATCAGAAATAAACTTTAAGAACATAATATTTACTATAACTTATATTTTATTACAATAACTTAACAAATATTTTGACTGGAAAGTAAGCTAATAAGTAATTGTTTACCTACCCTGCTCCTGTACATCGACTTAAAAATTTAATTTAAAAAGTGAGTTGCTTAAATCGATACTCCTCATTTATGAGCTACTTAAAATTGATTTTAAATCCAATTATAAAACTTATTCTAATAGTAATGTTGGTCCTTCCTTTAATCATCAAACAAATAATTTGAAACGAATAAGTACCTACCTGTTACTTATTCGTACATAAATCCGCGTTTCATTTTCTAACAGAAAACAACTTCCTAGTCAGTGATTTTTATTGCCTCCCTTTTTATGCTCTGTTGGTAACAAAAGCTTTATAAAGCAAAGACTACAACAATGTAGGCCCGCCCTGACAAGTGCCCGAAGTTTTGCGCAAATAACAGTGCACAAATATTTATATTGGGGCCTGAGCTTGGGTTCAAAGTAATTGTTTTGGCAAAGTATGGAATTAGGATTGCGTAAGATGTGCCTGCTCATATCTAAACAGGACCCAAGTCTAATAATAATATTGCAACAATTTATTAACCAAACATATTTAAAAAATAAATGAATTATGATTAATATTATTATAGTAAACGTTTACTATTATGTAATTGTGATTTAGGTGTTCACCATCATAATTGCCAACCCATCTCAGTGGCACTGGTGGGCTCCATGGTGGGTTATGCAATAATCCACCACGCTCGCCGAGGCAGGTTGGTTTAGCCTTCACATGCAAAGAATTCTCAATCAAGCGGGTTTTGTTACAATGTTTTCCTTTGCCGTTACAGACAGTTTTATTACATAAATCGCTCATAACCTAGAAAAGTGCCGTTCGAATTTGAATACGTTCCTCTCAAACAGAGGTCTTATTCTTTACGTACGTATACAACCTCCTCTGTGGATACATTTAGTTAAATAAAACGCTTAAAACATGGCTTCATTTAGTTATGTAAAAGTAGTTACAAAAGTTTTTAAGTTTATACTCACTTTATCGCTAAATATCTCCAAATAGCAAGCGAAAGTGTGAGGCAGATAGAAGCGGTGTGTAGAATCTGTGCGAAGTGCATGTGGAATAGCAGATACATCGCCCAGGAGTACGGGAAATCCAATTTTTCCGGTAGAATCTGAGAACGAAAACAAATAATTGAACGTGGTTCTGTGATAAACCTGTTATGTGTTACCTTTATTAACTGACTTTAAAAGGAAGCGGTATTTTTTCGAAATCTCTTTATTTAAAATCATATTTGCCATTTTATGCTATTGTGATAGCAAACCAGGATGATGCCTATAGGAACAAATGAGTTACAACAAATTTATTTTTACTTTATTAAATCCAAGTGCCTATTTGCAGCTCCCTAGACACCGTTAGCTTCTCATGAAGATTAAGATAGTTGTCTCATAAAAAAATAACCCTGTAAGCTTCACCTCCTTGTGCTAGCACAACATAATCCATCACCCCGTTTATTTTTATTGCTCCGGCTGTATTTTTACGAGTTATAGAATAAAGGTCCATCTTCAAATAAGAAATTGTTCAATTACAGTAAAGTGAAATTGTTTTTCTGTGCTATCTTACCGTTTACACACCTACTTTCTATTTGATTAACGTAACGGATTGATAGAATGCCTTCAACCCTTTTTATGTCCCACTGCTGGGCACGGGTCTCTCCCCACAACCGGGACCGTATATAAGGTCTCTAGGACCGTATATATGATTTTTTTATTAACGAGTAGAAGCAATAACAAAAGACCATCAAGTGATAGAATTAAACAAGCAGATAAAACAATGTTCATAATATTCGGGCTTTTATTTTAAAAAACACCCGCGGGCCTCAAAACTCGGGCCGTGTGTTGTCGACCCCTGTTATACTGTCACGAGAACTCAATAGGTAACTTACTTACTTATAGGTAAAACAACTGTCAAAGTGTCAAAGCATAATGTAATTTGACTATGCCTTCAGTAATACTTAGGGGCATCTGGTTTTTACGGGCTCGACGAGGTATAAACTTGTTTGATTATATTAATCTATGGACATCAGGTATATTATGTTGAAGTTAGCTTTATTTCTCTAATATTTTTTTATAAACTGTTGCCCCAATTCAATCGAAGTCACGTCAATAAGCTGCCAAGCGATGAATAAGCGCTTTGTCTTATATCTTTGTACCTCCGTTACGGAAAACTCTTATAAAAGGACGTGACCCGCCCACGCCCGTTAGGTAGATGACAGGTCTCGTTAACATAAACGAGAAATAATCACTTAGATAGAAATAATTACCACGGCCATTTTTTTGTCATGTTCGCTTTATTAGCTGCAAGTAAAATACGGTTTATACGAGGTAATCAAAGCACGGGGACTATTCTGTATTTCAGCTGTACGCCGAAAGAACGCAAAGTCTATCAGTTGAAAATGTACAAATCTATCTCGTCGCTTTCAAGTTCAAAGACAAAATATCAACTTCACATACCTATAAAAATTAAGTCGGCTACTTTACATGAGGCCTTTTTCGCGACGTTTACAAATTTTACTGAACTTTCCGCTAGGCTTTGGTAAGAGGAAGGAAAAAAGGTAAATGACGCAAAGTATAGCGGTGGTGATATTTCATACGTAATTGGAGTGATTCGCCATAATTTAAGCAAAAAATCATTGTCACCGCTAAGTTCGGGCACAGTTTATTATGATAGCATGTAAATACTTATGAATAATGAATTAAAAACATTTACTTTAAGTTTTGGCTCTAAAAACATGGCATGGCCAGTAAACGCTTAGATATAAACAAGAATCAATAAGATTCATTTATTAATTGAAAGCAGTCGAAACTCAAATGGATTGGGGAATAGAATTTGCCCTTTCCGTGCACGAATAAATATTTGTACTGGCAGATCTAATGGGAATACCAATTGAAAGTTCTGACAGTTAATATTCCTATGAGCTTCGTGAATATATTGACATATTTAAGAGGCCCTTAATATTATTTTGTTTTTTGTACTTTGCCAAACGTAAAAAATATGTTTCATCAATGGTATACAAAATATGTATGTTGGCATAGTTATCCATCTGCATTTATAGAGTCCGACCAACTATAACTAATTCGGGACTTAAATTAACTTTTCATTATCAATCCACAGGGCCATTTAAACATAAATAGCCGTATTACGTTCATTTGCGCCTTTTTTATTTTATTTCAAATACTGACTATTTTTACATAACAAAAATTACTGAGCAGTTTGTAGGCGGATAATTTATTTATAATTTATATATCTGAAACTACTAGGCCTAAAATAAAAGCATAGGTATAGCGCAGAATAAATTGTAGTGGCACCAAGAGTTTAGTGCAACACAATACATGTATTTTACTGTAACCAAAGTTTATTCACTCTAGCTTCTAATAACTCGTGTAAATACACACTTAATCAACTGTTCACGTTAATTTTGCAAACACACGTGATACCTACGTGAAGCGTACACGAAACTATCTAGATAAACTATTTTTTTATCGTAAATTAGTAGCAAACGAGAACGCAGGCCTTTTATTACTTTTTTACGTAGTTACGGTAAAATTTTAAGAAAATGTGAAAGTCTAAATAACATCACGGTAACATATTTTTTTAATTTCCTTTTTAAAAATTGTAACTCTCTCTGTAATTGTTATTATTGTAATGTTGTGGTGATATGGCTAAATAATCGATTTCTTTCTTCTTCCTAATATAGAAGAATAGGCGTTTCCTTCACACTAAGCAGGACGATAATTATGTTATCATAGCTTAGTGGTTAAATTTCACACACAGCTGTAACTGGTTAATCGTACATCGTAGGGAAATGTTTAATATTCAAAAATCTAGTAATGACACTTTAACGACCTTTGTATCCATAAGAACGAAAATAGTGCAGTCAGTTCTATGTTACCAGTGTATTTTAACTGCAAAACTTTCCCTGTACGCAATGCAAATTTGCCAGACTTTAAGCAAAATTTATTAATGTACTGGAGAACTTAAATGGAAGGTCACTGATCTTCATATTATAAATAATTTAATCTCCGTCGGTCGTCTAGACCGTGAAGTAAAGAAGTTATTTTAAATATGAAACAGATAAAGTATCAAGGGGTTTGGAAATGACAATGAGCAAATCAATTTAGATTTACTCGTATATCTACAATTCAAAAGGATTTCGTAGCAATTGCGTCATTATTGTTTCCCAGTACCTATTAAGGACAAAGGAACCTATTAAAATAAACAATAGCAAACTAAGCTTTAACGTAAACATGTTATTGTGATTTTGATGATAAAGGATTATTATGTTACGTACCTACTTATAAATATTGTTATGAAAACTCCAATTTATTTTGGAAATATAAGTACGAGTACAGAATAAATTATAGTACCAACATGAGTACCAACACAAACAGTAGGTATTGATTATTATAGGGCGCAGATTTTGATTTTAGAGAATTTTCATGGGTAAGTATAATAGATTCTTGCTTGAAAGATTTACTTTTAGACCCCAAAGTTAGCGCAGTTGTCAAGATGCAGTTATTTTAAAGGTCAGTCCATATAAAATAGTCCACTAATAAAATATAAAACTTACCAGGTATTTATAGATGGCAAATGGTACATATTCGAGCATGACAAACACGTCAGCGACGGCCAGCCATTTTAACAGGCGGTTTATGGGGGCTGCGGCCATGTCACGTCGAGTCAGCACTGCTACGTTCATCGTGTTGGCCAACACGCCAATCGTGCACACCTATGACAAAAATTAACTAATTTAATGTCATATGGTAATTTAAAAAACTGAAAAAAAAACATGCTTAAGTCATGACAAATCAAAAGAAACAAAAAAATTGTCATGCTGGTTGTCGTGGTATTTTGTCGTTGAATAAAGTATTTGCATGTCATAATAATATCAACAGATGTTTGAGTCTCGCTTGGTACCTACCCTGAAATTTTAATGAAAATATAAATATTACCGTAACGATCATGACAAATCAAAAGTTTGAAAACAGCCATCAACGTTATTAATCGGAAAAGTGATTAATCACTTTTAATCACATCATCAATCGTTCATAATAACTCCTAAATTTTTATACTATTTTTAGAAACTATAACGTAATGTTGATTTGATACATATAAAATAGTCGTACCAAATAGTTTACATGTAAGTATAGATTTATACTTTAGGTATTAAGGCGAGCTTTTTTATAGTATGATCAAGAATAAATTAATTAATAAAAAAATAATTATTGTACAGTATATAATATTCTTTTATCGTTTATGAGTAGGAAACTAGCGTCCTCAGATAAATTTATATATTTACTATAGAATACACTACTAATAAATAATATTATAATCGTTTTATTTCTGTTGTCGCGATGTTGGAACTTAAAGCTTTTCAATATCATGATAAGAAAATGAAAATAATTGCTGTTGCTGACCTTAATTTCTTTCAATTAACTTCTTTACGGGATAGAAGTTAATAATCTTCTCCATTACACTTTTATCACATCACCGCCTAAGTCGTAGACGGTTATGTGAAGAAAAATTAATTTTCCCGATACTAAGCCGGAACCATTAAACGACTTTAGTCTACTGTCACGAGATTAAAAATCATTGAATCATTAATAATCACAATCGCATTAAAATGCAATTACTATTGTTAGGTAGATACCTAATCCTTTTTTGAGCAAATAATAAATTAGTTGTTAAGTAGAGAGTACGACGAACCACAATACCAAAAAAATGGTGTAACCGAAATAACGGTCTCAATTCAGCATAAATATTGGCAGAATAAATACTGATGTCTTCCTTTCTGTCTGTCATTTTACGTGTTTTTCATAACTATTCTCTGGGATAATAAACGAGTTATATAGTATTCTAAAAATACTAAACCGTCGCAGTTTTGAAAACTTGACCAGTCCATCCAGTAATTCCGGGAAGGACGTGGTAAGTGCGACGGCGCCCAGCGCAGGAAGACACCGGTGCGATCGACTGGAGATCCAGCAGTTTTCCAAATGCGCTGAAGTACGCCTTCGAGGGAGTTTTAGTGCGAAAAAAAACCCACATAATCCAGTATAACTCACACGATATTCGAGTACATTCTAAAGGTTTTTCCCCATTACAAAAATGTTTGGCTAAATTATCTAATCAACTGTCTTTATCTCTTCTCATCCCATGTCTCCCTCTGCTTTACCCATAAGTCAGTATTACATGAACTTTATACTGCCTACGTCACATATATATACCAAAATGTGAAGGATCATAAATATAATATTTTATTGGTACTTCTCAAAATCCCTTTACGACTTATTTCAAAGTAAGAAAAAACCCCGCTTCATGAAATGCAACGTATGGCCGTTTATGTCTTTATGGGGATTTTTAGTTACGATGAGTAGATACTTCGTTGTAAGTTACTTTTATTAGGAAGTCCGGTATAAAGAAGTTTCTATTCCAGAACTCAAACTCAAATATTATGTAAAATATCTGTTACACTCATTATCTATTCTAC
Source organism: Noctuana lactifera (assembly GCA_018231305.1). Classification (NCBI taxonomy): domain Eukaryota; kingdom Metazoa; phylum Arthropoda; class Insecta; order Lepidoptera; family Hesperiidae; genus Noctuana; species Noctuana lactifera. Next base: position 4,801 of record DWAV01001922.1, on the reverse strand, counting down.
ACAATTAAAACAATTCTATAAAACGTTTTGTGAATTTGTGGAGTAGGCATTGGAAATGAAGTAACACGGACCTACTAAAAGCAGAAATATTTTAGTTCAAACAACTAAAAAACAGTTCAGTCGAAACTAAAAAATATATAAAAATTTATTTAAACAGAAGCAGAATTATGGGGTGCTTTAAATTATATTTTTCTAACAACTTTATTTCTTGAAGTAGCTATCGGATCGGTATAAACTATTTCTAACTACGATGCCAAGAATCCCACGGTTTTTACTTTTTTAGCTTGAAGTCTGTTTTCAATTTGGTGGAAACAATTTTTTAGAGTCGGTTCAATTATTTTGGTTGCAAATTAAAGATATAAATAAAAACTTAAAATTTACTTTATTTAATTTTCTTTCGCCAAAACCCTTTGAGTATCTTTACGTAAGCAACATAATCTTAAAATAAACTAATGTATCAGTTAATTACAGTCTGTACAGTATTTCAGCTAAAGCCGTTGACAATTCCGGTCTACTTGTGAAGTTAAGATGTAATTAAGATGTTAGTTAGACATGAAGTAACTTGCTAATCTGTTATAATAATGAGACTCATACGACGATATTATGAAGGTTTGAAGTCAATGGACGCCACATATATTTTGATAATGAAATTTGTATTTCAAGAAAGCTTTGGGGAAGTAATTTCACTAAATTTATTGAAAGCAATTTACTGGATACATAAGTACATATTTATTTATGTTTGAATTTTATATGGTATTATAAAGAAAACCGTTTGAAATATGATTTTAATGAATAAATAAATAAACGCTTAGCTTTATTGTTAATTTATTTTGTGTTATATTCATTTAGAATTAAATGAAAACGTTATTATTTATACGACCGACATATTTTTTTAAACTCAATCTACTGTCGCTCGTTAACATAAATTAAAAGGAAATTGTTCTACATCAAAAGCTTTTAACTCATCGTGCATAAAGTTTATTTCATACACGTGGGGTAGAAAATAATAATGTCAACGTAGTTTAGTATAATAATATCATAGTCGAATGAGCTCGTTACCATAACTAGGTACTTACTTTGTAAATTACAGACCACGTGTTAAGTTAAGTCGTCTCTACAACCCATATAGATCTATATTTATATTTCGTTACACAATACCTCCCAAAATTTCCCATTCCAAGTAGGTACCTAAAAATATACAATTACAAATAGACTATTTATTACAAATTGCCATAACCTATATCGTTGTATCCGAAATATACATTCTACTAAATAACCCAGAATTATTGCTAAGCCTATTCCAGATAACTCTCACAGGATTAGGAGTCCAAATCCGAGTGAAACGAATCGAATCATTGGTAAGTGTAATTTTATCTATGTAATTAAAGCAATGAGCGCAAAATATAATTCTTGATTTGTTCGGTATTTTACGAAAGATACAAAAATAAACTAAAATTAGACATGGATTCTATTTAATGGAACTGAAAACAACCTTATTTATGAAGACTACGCTTGAAAGATAGCAGGAAATTGAGTCAATCAGCAAAAGGATTAATTCATGTAAAAAATTTTTTTCTTTATTCATTAATAAACTTTAAAACATAGGGGATGAAAAGGTTATTTTATCAATTTTTCGTAAGATACGGCATACTTCTTTAGGTATTCTGCTATCGGTTAAAAAACACTTTAAAACATGATTACTTGTTAATTACGTATATTAGATATTATTAGTTATTATAATACTCAACATTGCCCTTTAGCAACTATCAAGATATGAAAACTATTCAAACATCATACACCTACACCGTAGTATACAAAACAGGCAACATACCACATTTCAGAAACTCAATCTCGAATGACTATTTGTAACAGTCCTATTCATATGTATCCAATTTCGCGTTTAATGGAGAAACTAAATGGAATCCTCAAAATGTCTCGATATAAATATACCAACAGAGAGATTAACAATTAATGGGTACGAACCAATATCAGTAGGTAACTGACACTAATACGATATCCTGATATTTTATCTTAAGCGTGTTTCCATAAACGATCTACTCGTACATACAATATACTTACTCATGTATGATAGTGCTAGGGAGGAAGCCTTCACGCTTCTTATTCACAGCCACACACACGGCCCCTAGATATTATTGTGTCGGGGATACAAACTACAATGGATATACACAAAGACATTTGCACAAAACATACCGGGCCCAGAAACCTAAAATCACTGCACAAATATTCAGTCATAGAGGAACTCGACAATACTAAACTAACAATCTATTGTTAGTGAAATATACAATATGTACATGCCATTTGAAAGAGTTATAGAGGGACCTGTGTTTGTAGAAGGATAGTTGTGAGGACTTCATGGTGAAATATGGGTCTGGTCTTTAATTAGATCCTAAGCGACTCTGCAGTCTGTTTCAATATAATCTGACAATCTATCTCTTATGATTTTTTTAAATTTAGTGTACAAATATATTTTACTCCAAAGTAAAAAAGGAAATGAGTTATAACACATTCAGGGGCTTCTTACATATTTTTTCCAGTGTCAATATGTATCAGATACATTTGCTTACATAATTGCCAGATTATATTGAAATGAACTAAATATTTTTAAAGGCCAATCCAGCAAAATTTCAAACAGTTGGAAAAAATTGTTTCTTGGTTTCCAAGAGACGGATAGAAAGGCATTTAGATACTATTTGCCAAATTGAATCGGATACTGAATGCTTACTTAAAAGTTATAAAAATATTATAACACGAACCCACGCCAGCCTAAACAAGCGAATGTAAACATTTTCAGTGCTCATTGCGTAAACGTGAGTAGAATTGGTTTTGACGTTGATACGCTATATTTAGAACACTAGTTAGTTAGTTCTAACCACTGAAAATCATCTAAATACATAAAGATAACATACCATTCAATGGCAGCTAAAAAATTATTCTGAAAAAAGAAGCAACGAATATATTATGTATCACATGTAAACGGAAGATGCATAGCATAATATCGTAGTTTCGGACCGAAAGGGTGCACGTGAAAACCTTTACGAGTGCCTTTACGAAGCCCCTACAAGTTATCCAACTTGGCATGAAACACTCTTTGTACTTAGAATAATCTTAATCAAAAGTTATCCAATCGCTTTATTTTTAGACTTAGATACACAATAGAATGATAAATAGAAAATAGAAAGAAAATAAAGTACCTATAACATAACTTTTAACGATTCATATTAAAAGTTTAGTTTAAGAACTTTTTTCAAGTTATAGACGAAGACACAGAAATAGACTTGTTACAATTCTAGGATGATCAGTACAAGTCCTAAGGTCCTGTTTAATTCGGTGGTCTCCAAAACTAAAACCGAAATAAACACATAATAATATGTACGTATTAGATATATCCGTAGTTACGTCGTCTTACATGTAATACTTATTATTTATCGTCTAGTATTACACAAATAAAAACTCTTTGACCTACATTAAATTCCGCTAAGTTTAGTGGTATTAAATATTTTCAGTTTCCAACGGTTTAGCGCCCAGTGAATTTCCATCAAGAGGACGACTAAACCTAGTTAAGCACTTACTACCCCCGTTTGTTCTAAGTGAATTTACGGCCGCATCGGTAGGCGGACAAGATTTAACCATTTTGTGCTTATTGAAGCGCCTCCCCCAAATTGACCGAAAAGCGTAAACACGGTAAATTACACCCACCGCTTGGTTTCCACCTCGTCAATTCGAATTTTCTTAGCGCATAACGTTTGCTCGTAACATAAGTTGCTATTAAGTCCCACGCACAAAAGGAGTGCTGTGTGACGGTTTTTGGGTTGGGAGAGGTTCTATTGGGTATGCTAACCAGCATAACGATCAGATATGTTGTAACCTTGTTAACTGGTTAAATTTCAGAACCGCAATAACGTGCATCGATGAAGATGAGCATGAAATTCGCGTAAAAGTCCTCTCCTACTTTTTCGGCAACGCTATTACAAAACAACGATTAAGGGGTATACTTTCTAAACATCCCAAATTGTCACTACATCTATTAAGTAGTCGGTATTAAGACGGTTTTAGTTAGTAGGATTTCGATATGCCCCTACACTCTCCCTGAAGAGCTCACAGGTACCTTCCTGATTCTGACTATTTTCTACCCTCAGCTTCAAAAAACATGTTACAGTCACAACATCAAAGGTTCCATACAATTAAAATTTTAAGAGAGAAAAGTCTAAGGGAGCTCGAAAATACTCAAATAATTGAAACATTAGGACCCAACCTTTCCGAGCCCGTTTTACGTTAATCAAAAATTGATTCAGCGTCGAAAAGTTTTAAAAAGTTTGGATCGATTCCTTTGCTTAATATAGATCAATTCTATAGCACAACGACGTGCACAGTGATAGCCAACAAAAAAGAGTAAAAATAAAAACTACTGCATGCTAAAAGCTACATGTGATTCGCTTGTTTATGTAACTCCCGAACTACCGATGAAATTTCGTTGAGTTGAAAATCTATAGATCAAACGATAGCTTTCGTTCATTCAGGATTTGCGAGTGAAAATAACATTCGTTTATTTCTTTACTGAAAACATCGTATACCGCATGTTGTTTAGCAAACAGAGGTGGAACCAGACGATTCAACGATACAATACTCGCTTTATTCATGTTAAAAATTCAATTTTAGAACAATTCACCACAAAATATGAGGCTTATTGAACCGTGTTTACAATTTACCGCTTTTCAAAGCATGGATCCTAATTAATATTTAGCACCGACTCTCGAAGCGTGACAATAATAACCTCCACGAT
>DWAV01001921.1:0-12256 GCA_018231305.1 Noctuana lactifera | reverse complement strand
GAAAATTTTTGTCTGTCTGTACAACCGTTATAGAAACAAAAACTACTCGACGGATTTTAATGAAACTTGGTATAAATATTTTTCATACTCCTGAGCTATGTATGAGCTGAGTATCACGCTACAATCAATAGGAGCAGGGCAGTGAAGTGAAATGTTAGAAAAAAATTTTAACGGGGTTAAAACCGCGGGGCAGAGCTAGTTATATAAAATAAGAAACAAAAAACTGATAACTATACAATTACGATAACAGAAGCTAGTTTCATTCTTCGAAGTAAGTAGAGTGTTAAGAATAATACTTATTGTACGACGTTCAACAGATTACACGAGCAAGTCATATAAAAGTTTATAACGGGGCGCTCAGACTTCATAAAGGCAAAGACTAAATGTCCCAGTTTAGTTGATGTAAAGTGCGGATTCAGTGGGTGTACCAGTCGGGAGTGCCATTTAATCTGTATCTTTATGACAGTCCGGGAGTGGCGGGAGTTTGGCCAGCGGGTGGTGGGAGGGCACTCGACTCGACCGGCCACCGACCGGACCGACGACACAACCGCTAATTGAAACAACGACCGCGGCCGAACATTATTACTTATTCATGAGAACTCCATATGGCGGCGGAACGTGACCAACGCGATAAATCATTCAATTACATTTTTCATGAATAGATAGACAGTCTTGACTGATTCAACTCATATGGTGCAGTTTGCCTTTTCAATTTTATTTTATCGAGCTTTTTTCGTCTCGCCTTATTAATATTCAAGCGCATAAAAAATATTTGTGTATGTATATATTTAATTTAATCAATTCATTTATACAATTCAAAATTAATGCAATCATCAGATTTCTTCAGTTTTGTGAATATTTTGTGCGCGTATAACTTGCATTAGTCAGTATCAGTATGTAAGTATCGTTAATAGGTATGCAGGACACCTAATGTTAATTGGTCACTGCAACCCATGGACAACGCCAAATAGAGAATTCCTATCTAAAATCATACGTGAAGGCTTTGCTCTCCGGATCAACTGTATATTTTCTACTTAATTATTGTACTGTCGTCGGTCCTTGATAGAAGTATAAAATTACATTTAATCGACCGTCACAAAGTAGGTGAGAAAATCACGATCAAATATTCCATTACATGCATACAGGTGAAGCTTATATAAGCGTACTTATTAAAAATAGACCCACATGGAATCGAAAAGGTCAACATCACATGCCGACACTACGCCGGTCGGGGATAGGTGATAGTCAGCAGTCAATTATATTTTGTTGATCAGATTACTGCGTCATTATGAAGTCAAGTGCATGGGGGGGACATGGTCTCGGCGGCGCGGCGGCAAGGTGGCAGGATGCGGTGTCGCTAAGTGGCGCGTTGCATAATTTATTTATGTCGCGGCACGTTACTCTCTCGTTGAAACTTGTCTGCGATACAGGGACCCCGTTCTAATTACTGAATGCATTAACGTGTATTGTAATTAATGCGCGTCGTATGAGTTTAATTAAGCGCATTAATACGCCGTGTCGCCTGTCTACTTCTTTTGACACTGTTTTCGTATCTTTCGACACCTCTAGCGTGTGTTTGTTTAATGTAAAATATGTTTATAAGTGCACTTCGTTCTTTTATAAGTGCACTTCATAATAGGTGTTAAAATAAGAACTTGCCGCTTTAATGTACGTAAGAATCACTTTGAAAATATTAACGTGATTCAGCAGTTCGTGATTCTTTTTATTAAACCGAGTTAGGACTAAAATATGTAAATAAATTATTACAGATTTAAAAAGTGTATTTGCAATAAATGTTAAAATAAACAATTTGAACAAGTGCGAGTTAAACTCGCGTGGATAAGTAGTTTCGGAAAAAATTGGCTGTGACAGACAGAGAAACAGACAGACAAACAAGTGAACCTAAATGCTTTGTTTTTTCCTTTTGAGACAAGAAACCCTAAAAAGGTTCAAACTGATTTGGAGAGATTTTTGCCATAGGTACCTACTACGTTAAAAAGCCGATTGCTAATTGCGTTGGGCGTTGATAAGAATATAATAGAACAGAAACATTAACTAATAACCAGTAGATAGCCCAACATAGTATCACAATAGACTGCTAAAAGATTCATATCATCAATATTATCTTTGCATCCTGCGCGACTGACAATAGCGAATATGTTTGAATAGCACATTGATCATATTGCGTTGTCAGCGGATAAATCAGTTTGAGCGTCCACGTCGGCCTCTGACAACGGAACGAACACATTACATTAACCATCTACTAGCCAGTAAATGGAGTTTCGCGATAGACCGCTCTCGGATTAATATTACACATCGACTAGCCCAACTAATGGAACTGAGATCAAATTAACATTACAGATCCGTTTCTGTTTAGTCGCTTTAACTGCATTAACCGGAATTTATTTCATTGGTACGGTGAATATAGCAAGCTGAACGGCATTTTCTACACGTAGTATCGATAAACAATTTAAAACTAACGTTATTGCAGTGTTTATACGGTCAATAAAGTACGAATAAAAATCTATAAACTAAAAACACGCAGTAGATATTTTATAACCACTTCTAGTTCTTACTGAAGATTACTATCGAAGATTGAGTGTGTTATGTTAGAACACTGTAATCTGTATTTATAAACATTGCATTAGCGGCGAGCTTGCGATTCTGCATTCTGTATACCGTATACCTACTCGTAAGTAGCACATTGTTGTTGTTACTCACGTAATATGTGTGTTGTCAGCAATGCTACTGTTTGCCTATTAACTACAATTGTGAACATCACACTTTATGGCTACACACGGTTTCACAATGTTTACTAACAGTAGGTTCACCTGATTCTACGCTTATTTTCAATTTGACGTTATAATGTATGACGTAAACCTATACAATCATCGGTTTTTGTTAATACCGTTCATGTTATATTTGTTAAATAGTTTCTACTAGTGGTATAGTAAATAAAACTAACTGATTCAATATGTACATATCATATAAGATCATAATATAAGAGCTGCGTAAATAGAATACTTCCATAAGACATAACGTAAGCCATTCTGAAAATGAGAATGAGTTACGCAATCGTAAGATACATATGATAATGTAAGCTCTCTAAATAATCACAGTGTTTATATTTGTACTAGGTACCTATCACCATGATGCCTATGAATCAACTAAGATAACTATCTGATATGAATTTTTCACAATGTTGACATATAAGTCAGCATATTATGTGCACGGAGTCCAAGCTAATTTATTTGCCACACTTTTAGTTGTCTTGAGTTAAAATGATAAATCCTTATAGATACTATAAAAAACTAAAAACCACTACAAACAGTAAAAGGTAGCGAAATGCCGACGGCAGAATTCGTCCCCTTACAAGATAAGGGGAACTGAAGCCGACATAAGCAAGCAAACGGCAATATCACCCGGAACCGGGAATAAAAACATTTCGGCCGAAGCGTCTGTGGCGATTCGCCAGTTCTAAGCGACAACACAATAAGGACGCGTCGCTGTCGAAAGCAATCAACCCGCGTTCAGTTCGCCGCAACCAATTTTATACGGTACTCGTACAAATGCTATTGGAAACACTTTTGTATGTTTGGCAATTTTATTGTGAGAGATTGCAAGTTACAACAAACATCTGAGACGCGTAAAGTTGAAATGGAAAGTATGTGTTACTTTAAAACGTTCACATTAAAAGTAACAACCAACAAATAATTATCTTGTACACCATGATTTTAAAATAGAAATGGAACACAAAGAGTACGTATGCCATTATTATGCCATGGTATTACATATTCGTACAATATAATAGTACATAGCTCTAACTTAAAGTTTAAACCGACATTCGACTCAAACTCTTTTTAAAACAAAAATTACTTAATTAACGTTCAATTGTACTTGCATTAATATAAATCGATTTGAAATAATAAGTTTACTTTTTGTACACAAACAGAAATCGGTCGGGGTAAATGAAATAGCAAGAGCCAAGGAGTTCGTTCATCACGACACCTTAGGGAATCACTGAGAGCAAAATGAATAAAATAACCCGACGAGCAATATCTTGTAGACATTTGAAACTAATTTCAGTGTCTTGTCGCATGCGACGAAGGCGTAACTTAATGATTGCGCGCTGCTCAACGAGAGGCTATATTCTATTCGACGGCAAATTGAATTTGCGAAGAGCTATTAGTCCATACCACAACGTTGCGTCTTGTCTAATAAGTCTATAAAACTACAGGAGGTACTTAAAGTGCGCTTTAGCTCCATAAAATAATACGTGTTTGATTGCAGAGCACTTTCCCACTTAGTAGCAACAAAGTACAGTCAAACTTTCTGCGAAAGAACAACTTGTTTGAAGTTTACAAGTACGCCAAAACAACCTCGAAACTCCGCTACTACAGATTCAAATCGATATAATTTATTCGTTTCTTGACAGAGCAAGATTTTTCCGCTTTATTCGTGCAATAGCAAAGGCGGCGGGAGGCAAATTGGATGGGATTGCGACATATCTTGGCTGGCGGCAAACCGTCGAAACGCGGGGGTAAACTGCTCACATTTCGCCTAGTACCTACTGCCTTGGCAGCAAAGGAACGTCGGTACTTATTATAGCTCATGTACACAAGTATTTTCCGGGAAAGTTTTTTTATCCTTGTATTTATCTAAAGATATTGCTATATCGAGAAGGATTTTAGAGTTTCGGAAAGGGATCAGCAGTACAAGTATACGTTAAAACTAAACGAAAAAACGATAAAAAATATATAATTGTGTTAATCCTATCAAAATTCAATAACAAAATTCAAGTCATCTCAAAAAACTATAATAACTTTTTTATGAAGAAGGGTTAAGAACTTAAATCAGTGACACGCGCCCCTTTCTCATATCCATCACAAAAGCCGGTACAATCCTTTCAAATACATTTAAAGTGAGAAGGTATATTTTATATACAGATGCGCCATTATTCCCGCGAATGGTGGAGCGGACGATAGGACGATAATATCAAAAGGCACTATGGCGAGCTCTTCGGCATTTTATTTTAATATCGTGTCGACTGCACGCTTCCGACTATCCACATTTCTCCCCGTACTATCCCACTTTATCCCTTGCAATATTCAAGCGCATTGTGATTCACGAGCTTCCGTCTACCAACTCTCACTGTAATCACGGATTTGCACGAGATCCTCTATACTTTAATTCAGTGCGCCAATAAAAAATGAACAGTTTTCATCAATAACTCATAAAAAATAACTTGAATTTGAAATACTTATTAACAAAAGACAAATATAATACAATAGAAATTAATCGCAAAATGAGTTGCTATCACAAAACTCGGTAACGGCTAAATAGATTTAGTTAATTCGTTTTTATATTTACTTAACGACCCTAAACGCTTAAAATTGTAAAATGTAAATGTTACCATCAGACACGGCAAGCAAAACGAAAAGAAGTTAAAAACTACATTTACGCGTTGTAGAAAGCCGCATAAGTGCGAAAGCTCCGCTTTAAAAGATTAAATTTATTTAAGTCCTCGGCTAATGGTTAGGTAAACTGTTTGAGATGAGTAAACGGATAGCGCATTTCACGCGTGTTAGTTCTGCGATGAACTCTGAGATGAGCTGCGGCGCGTTGACAAGTCGAGTGGCAGTTTACGTACGTTTTATGCGTTTGGCGAGAAAGCAAAGCCCGGAAGAGGCACGCCAATGGCATACAGATTTAGACCCGCTGCATTTAGACGTGTGAGATCACCCGCGTGCTGGCAATTCGTACGTATTGTGCAAGGATGGAGATGTTACGTAGTATGCAATGCACAAAACAATTGCTTAGAAAGACCTAGTGAAGCTCTTTTACACAATTAATTGCATCTATGCGCGTTTTTTAACACAACATGGATCTGAATCTTAGGTTCAATTTATTAATAAGAGACAATCAATTAGGCGCGTCCAGGAAAGCAATTTGTTTGGCTTCAGAAGCCTGAAAACTATAATTTTTTTTTTTTAGTTTTGTTCAGTGTTTGATCCTTTTGTAGAATGTTTTGAAGGAAGCGTTAGGAGTAAAAAAATAATTAAGTAGGTAATAGGTTTTTTTCCGGGAAGCTTGTATTTCTTTCGGATCACGTTCACTTTTTATTTTACTTTTCAGTGTTTTTTTTTTATTTTAGCAGTATGCTATGGCATTCATTGAATAGCTTACATGAGAGTTGACGTTGTTGGGCGGGTGATTGCGGGTAGCGTCGCCGGCCAGAGCCGACAACGGCAGCCGCGGCTTGGTGGACAGCACGTTCGTACGAGGTGATGAAGCACATTTTACTGCAGCCTGTCAACAAAATAAACAACAATTAAACTCAAGATAAACAACCGTAGATCTCATTTTTTAAATTAACACAGCCGTTACGCGAGTGCATATTTTTTTCATCCTTGTTTGTCTCTCACACTTATATTTTTGGTGGCATCGGATAATGTATCTACTTCATGTTTGTACAATGGTACAATAAGGTCGGGTAGCAGTGAAGTGCAAGTTATAACAGTGTGTCGACGAAACTGTAACACATTCTAAACAGTTGTATGACAGTACACTAATGACGTCATCCGCTTCAATTGTATCAACGCTTAACATTATCTTGTGTATATGTGTATGTATATAGAAACTTGAATCAACACTTATTAGTACAACACTCAAATCGTCACATCACATACGACTATCATTTGTGACTTCCACTTTCGAATTTATGGTACTGCAACCTTTTTATTGCCCACTGCAGAGCACGGGTCCCTTCCCACAACAGGGAAAAGTCTGGAACTTACTCCACCACGACGCCCCAATGCGGATTCGCGTGCATTATTTTGTTACGAAACCAATCAAGTTAAATAATAACAACAATATTAGATGAGACGTCAATTTGTTATTGGTACGAGTATTATGATGAAAACTTTAAATATACGAATGACAAAAGGATTGTTAGCACAGGTTAGACCGCACACCTGATTACTGTTTACCCGCATCAAATGTTATATGCACACATTGCGCAGGTATGACGGTGTAATATTATGGAAAAAATATCCGCAACCGAAAATAATGATGTTAGTGAGCATTTGAATTTAAGCTGTCCTTCCCACGGGAGCGTGGCCGGCGGCGGTAAAATACTAGCCCTATTTCTGCGAATTCGTGATAACTTTTTTATGAGATTGAAATGAATTGTATAAAACCTTTTGTGGAAGACATAAAGATTTCTCGAGAGTTTTGTTTTCCTAACAACCCAATTTTTTTGCGTAATAAAAAGTAGTTTAATCTGGTTGGTTTCGCTCGCTCATGAAAGAATTATGTGTTATCAGACGAACAAATAAATACTACAGTTGCTAGTTTGGTAATGTATTATAAATAAATTATGTAACAGTGAAAGAAATAATTTTTGCTCAAAATTAGATTCTCGATTATTTCTTGTTAATATAAACATTTCCAAAATATTGAATATGAACATAAAACTAAGCAACAGAACTAAAATCGTTTTAGTATTCACAAATTTGGTTGTGTGATTATAATAATTATTATCAAACAAATTATAGGAATAAACGAATTAAGTTCAAATATGTAATAGACTTTAAATATTTATAAGTAACAAATCGATCAAATATGTTTAAAAACCAACTGAGAAACCACCGGCTGTACACAAATACGAGAGTATTGTCGTTCACAAGACGTCATTCAATATAATTATCATAATCGTTCAATATAACTCAGTGGGCCCGGGTTATAATCACCTGCCTACGTACGCGGTCACACCTCGTCGAAGCCCGCCGACGACCACCATTCCGTAATTGCTCCACCAAACAACAAATTAATCACTAATGTGACAGCAACGATACTACCATTATGACGAAATAATAGCTTCTTAACGACTCGTTACAGTGGACTATTACGTTCCACTTTACATAATTCTAATAGTCATAAAGTAGTTGGGAGAAGTTTCTCTTAGAGCACACCTACCTATCTATACATTACTCACATGCCAAGCGTTGTCTGTACCATTAAATAACTAAAATATTTGTGTTTTGAAAATGGTTACATATTTATTGAGGGAACTTACTTTTACCCTACTGCGTGCTGGCACTTGCAAAAATGACTTTAGGTCGTAAAATCGACATTAAAATTGTATGCTAATATGTGATAAGCATTGTAATAACATTTTCACATGCAGAACATCATTTTAATAGCAGAATTAAAATGCTTATCGCCTGTCGTATAGAATTTTAATGCTATTTTTATGACCTCACGTCCCTTTTTGTAAGTGGACAATGGATAATAGGATAATGCTGATTAAGAATTCAATACAATAAAAAACTTGTTACGTAGAATATTGCGGCAAGCAGTCAAAAAACCTAGTGTAGTTTGTAATGTTCAAATAGGGCTGTCTCATTAACATTGTTAGCAATATTATAACCCAAAATCAAATATGTAGTCGAACTATTTCATTAATTTGTAAAATAGCGTTGCGTCTGAAATTTATGAATGATCCATAACATTCATCGAGATTCAACTAAATCGGTAATTCAAAATTGGCTGCAACCCTAATGTTTAGAGTATTAGCAATATTGTGGTTAATCATTTAGAATCCGGGTCGGACGTCGGCGGGCAAATTGCATTCTGTTTTTAATCTGTGGCAGTGCCGGGGGCCCGAGCGTGAACTTCAATTTGCCGGAGCTGTTTAATTAACAGCGACACGACGGGTCATTAATTAAGTCATCAGACAAGCGAGTGTTAGAGCGCCGTAGATTAGACACTAACTGTATGGTAATGAGAGATTATGTAGGCTTCAAATCCGATACAGCGAAATATTATTAGATAACGTATCGAAGAGTACAAACGAATTATACGTATAGATTGAATACCGCTTACAATGTTTTTGTTGGATCAAAATTTATAGAATTACGACCCCTTTTTATTTAAAATATACCATTAGTCTGACAAATATCATTTATTAATGTATTCTATGATATAAATTAAACTATATGATTATGAATGTATAGAAGACAATCTAAGTACCTACTTTTATAACTGAGAAAACTTGATTGCAGAACAAGTGGAGTGCTGCTTATGATAAGTACCATACATAATAATAATAAGTATCCCTGATTTATTTTACAATTAAGCTTTAAATGTAAGTAGACACGTTATGTACTATTTATTATACAGCTAACAATTTCAGTAAATGTAACATCATTGTTTATGGTTTGACGAGGTAATAAATAATAATTTTAATTGATCAGTGCAAACAATTAATATATCTGTGAAACCAAATTTGTAAATAGTAATATAGTACAATATTAGTACTCGTCGTAAATATAAGAAACTAAAGAAGTTATTTTAAGACGCATGTTGTAACTTCAAATTCAATGTGCAACTTAATGTAAATTTTAGTAAACATAGATGTCGACATAGGTAAACATAAGTTTTCATGCGCGCAGCTACATTGTATCTTTAACTAATAGGTAATGTACATACACTACATACGTAAATATTAAAAAACATATTAGAACATTTTTAACTAATAATAATTTATTACTCATCTGATGTTGCAAATATTAAATATCAAAAAGCAAAACATGTTGCTCTCAATGTCAAAACTATTAAGCTTCATCTTTATTCACCGTATCCGTTTTTTGTATCCGTTCCGCGTAAATTGAGCGGACGCTGAGTAAAACAATTTTACGCGGATATTTCACTGAAAATATTTTTTCATTGGAAATTTTATATATAAACTCAGCGGCATAATTAACCGACCATTTTGTGTTTCCTTATTTTCGTAGGGATTATATTATTTTAAGTCCATAATTTTATGATTCCTCTCTAAGTTTCTCTGAAATTCACTTCTGCAAATAAACACGGGAATTGATAGCTCATACAAGCGAGCTGTCATATCATAGGCTACTACGATGGCCAGAGGGCGGCCGAGGTGGCGAAGGGTAATCATTCCGCGGCACGCGACCACTGCCGCGACAGCCGTTTACAAATATTCCTATTACACCCTCGTCGCTTAATTGTTTCCCCGCGATACGCGTGGTTCGCTTTTGTCAAGGATCGTTTAACACGTTTGGCTATTTCTTTTTTTGTCAAACTAGATTTTATTGGTATTCGTTATTTGTTATGTCGATAACAAAGTAGATGAAGATATTGATCTATTTTACTCTTCGATGTTTGACCGACTTCAGAACGACGATGGAATACCTAAGTTTTATTAAGTAGTATTTTTATATATTATTTAGCGCACTATAAGGGGAATCAATCTAAATTTTTATTCAGATAAAATATAGCTACATGTACCATATAAAAATAGTAAATATAATTATTTAGCTTAAGCAAGTTTGATTTCGGAGAATGTGGTAATTGGTCCTATGTAATAAAATAAAATTTCGAATGAAATTCATGGTATATTTCGGTGGCGTTAAGATAACATTTTAGCAATTTGGCAACTAGGGAATGCACGTAAACAAGTTTTGGCCAGTTTACGCGATAAGACGGCACTCGTTAAATATTTCAGCGGTTCGCTCTAATGTGCTAAATTGGCAGCTAGCCCAAACAACCGATGTACTAATTAATACAAAAGCAATTTTACAAACTTCTTTAATTTCACTAGCTAAACATCTGTATTAATATGAAAGAAAATTAAAGATCGTGCGTGCTTCGTCAATTCAATAGCATGAACACTTCATTATGTAAACGATTTATAGACTTCGTCGAAATTAATTCAGACGTTCAAGTACTAATGTACAAATTAGAAGCCCAAGCACACTCAATATTCATTGGATTTCGTCTAAAACTTAAACCTATAAACCCATCGTGAGAATAGATTGTAATTCGATGTAAGTCCGCTAATAGCGATAGTAAAATGAGGTCGTTATTAACATTCTTCGGAACTAACAGAGTTAATTCCCGTAAGGCCGAGCCGGAGTTCGCGTCGGGAATATTGATTCAATTGAATTAACTTTGACTTTTATTCACAACTGGCTTTAGTCTGTGAGACTGTGACTGCACGAGTGGCACTCGCACCGCGGTTTTCAAGCGATACTTCCGGAATCCTTCACGTTATGTTTAAAGTTTAAAACGACGAAAGTATTCCTTGAGGTTTCATATTAGTTATTCACATTTTCAAAGTATTTTACATTGCTATAAATAATTAATATGTATATAACATAACAATGTAATCTTATTAAGTAACTAAAAGCGAAAGAAATATTTGAAAATATCAATGGGGACTTTAATGATAGCATAGCTTATCGCATATTAAACATATTTATACACAAAAAGATAAAATTGTAATGAAATACACGGCAGTTTTAAAATAAATATTCAGGCATATTATTGTATAATATAAAATAGAAAATGGTTTTATAATACCGCCGTACGTAGGTACGGCGGTATTATAAACCTACCACGATCATATCTAGTTCATACCTGTCGTAGGACAGGTATGAACTAGATATGATCGTGTTTCAGTAAGTATGCTTTCAATATCCATCTTAACAAAAAAAAAAAAGTATCGGTTATACTTATATAAAATGCAGGAATTCGTGCTGATAATAATTAAATTAGTAAGTAATTGCCAATAATTTTTCTACCCATAAAATGGCTATGTTAATAGATTAATTAGTGTTATTTACACAGTTAATCCGCAACTCGAATACGAATAGGACGTGTCGCCTTGATAAATATTAAAATTATCTGCCATTAAATAGCTAAGTATGACAATTTAGTCGCGCACAGAAGTATAAAAAATTTTTCATTAACAATAGAAATCACCTATTACTTTTGCTGGAGTTTATTTTACAGGAAGCCAGGTTAAATGATGTGATGTAGGAGTAAAACTGTTTTTAACAAAATATGTGCGCCTAAAATACTTTATATCTGCCTTGTTGTAACATTTCAATCTTTAGTCAGTACATTAGTATTTCCGTAGATAGTCCAGTGGCGGGCGGTTCCGGTTTAATCAATCAATTAAATGTATTTGTGTTGTCAACAGAAGTCGGCGCGGAAGGGTCGTCTGCGGTCTACGCCGTTTATTCTACTCTAGTGTGTTGCTGACTTTATAGCAAACATTTGTTTCATTTTGACTTATGTGTGGAAAGCATAACAACGTCCATCATACTAATATTATAAATGCGAAAGTTTGTAAGTTTGTTTGTTTGTTACTATTTCACGCAAAAACTGCTGAACCGATTTCCATGAAATTTGGCACACACATAGAAGGTAACTTGGATTAACACATAGG
>DWAV01001920.1:0-12257 GCA_018231305.1 Noctuana lactifera | reverse complement strand
TGCAATGCTGATACTAAATACACTACAGAAAAACTGTGAACGTTTATACATATAAACCTTCCTCTTCAATCACTCTAAAAACCGCATCAAAATCCGTTGCGTAGTTTTAAAGATTTAACCTTTTAACCGCTAGAAGGGATATAGGGACAGAGAAAGCGACTTTGTTTTATACTGTGTAGTGATAATAATAATAATCAGTTATAGGTGCATTGAATTACCTAACTTCTTTGTTAGCCCTCAAGAAGTTCTTATACATGTTAGCCCAAAACCAGAACCGCGTCGGTATATCCCAGCTGCGTATCGTATCCTTCATCCTCGGTCCCAGCAATAGCTTGTCGTTTTTAAAACACTTGAGAACCGAAAAATTGTACTCTTCTTCCAAAGCTACATCGGGTGTGCGAGCTCTGTGGACCACAGAAGCCTTCCATAAAAACACCTTACCTATGTTAAAACTAAAACACTTACATGTATAACCTACTACTTCTGTATAAAACTCTTGTAAAAAGATATCTATCAAATTTGGCGCCATACTGACTCATGTGTTTTTCTTAATCAGAGGCGGCGCTGACCACTTACCATCAGGCTGCCTGTCTTCCTGGCCTGTTTAGTAGTCTTAATCTATACTAATACATAAAGCTGTAGAGTTTATTTGTTTGAACGCGCTAATCTCTGGAACTACAAGTCGGATTTGAAAAATTCTTTTTTTGTATGATAGATACATTAACGATGAAGGTTATGGGATATCAAGCATTACGTTACAATTCTTAACGCGGGTGAAATCGTGGGGCACAGCTAGTTTATCATGAAAAATATAGAACAACAGGATACTGACGCCAACTGCAATAAGCTGTATCGTGTAGTAGGCCCGAAACCGGGTATTGGTACGCATTTTGCTGGGTACACGCCAAATCCTGCTTCCGTGCACACACTGGTACATAGCAACATAACAATCTGGTACTGCAGGAAGAACATGGTAAGCTGGGGTATGTTGTATAGATAGCGAAAGTCTGAACCGTAGTTTAGATAGAACGAATCATCGTAATACATCTGCAACAGAAATATTATGTACTTATTAGGTAATATTTTTTATCCAAGTAGGTGCCCCTCACTAAACTGCAGCGATGGTATCACATTACACATTTACATAAAGTGTTCAATGTCTTCTGAACTTCTGATTACAAAAAAAGGGGATTTTAAAACCATTTATTTTCAGTGGCGTACCTACCTAGTGTTTCAGAACAAGAAAGCGCAGTTGTGTGGCGTCGTTCGATGTACAAAATATTTTATTTTTATTTTTTGTTCCTTCGGACTAATAGTGCCTACCTACTTCTAAATACAATTACTTGCGTTATACCTGAGGAGAATATTTCAATTTTATCAACAAGTATCCTAGGGAACACGCAAGAGCCTTCTTTAGTTTCTGTTCAGTTATAATTCTGCAATCGCCTAACGTTCCGAAAGGCACAACGAAATGATCTTCAAAAACTTTCCATCGATAGTACGGACCTATAAAAGTGAAACAAAAATTGTAGTTCGACTATTTAGGTGTTGTTAGAAAGTTAATTCAGTTGATTGTCTTTTGAAGGTATGAAAATGTAAAGTTTACAACACTAGGAATTACTTTACTAGTCCAAACAGAATTCCTGTTAGAACATTACCTACACTCATTGACGACCCGTGCGGTGTGATGGTTACCATGTAGGTCCACCGTTTGGACGGTCCGGGGTTCGATTCCCCGCGGGAATGAAATATGAATTTAGAGTTCTGTTCCTGGTCTGAACGTTGTGTAATTGTCTTTGGTGTGTGTCCATGGCATCCATGATACAGGGAATTTCAGTGTCGGGCTATGTGTGAGGCGTTATTATTGTTATCTCACATACCTACCACTTAGATGCTCGTACTAAAAAAAAACAGCCTACCTCTATGTAATCCAGTAAAGAAAAAAGCGTATGAAATTATATCCCCAGCAGTTGGGTCTGTACTTAAACTTTCATTATCACCCATGTTTAGCTTTGTTGTCGATACCCCTTTTGGATCTATTTTTCCTCTCTGGTATGTGCCAATTTCGAACGCAAGACCCACCAGTCGTAAAGCTATAGTTTGATGCAGCCACGTAACGTAACAACTCTTCTGTATATTCCAGTGCATGTACAGTAAATATAGCCAAGTATAAGCTAAACTTAGTTGGTGCACAAAACTAGAACAATGGAGGTAATTTATTACCATTTATGGAAGTATAGATGGAGGCACTTGCCTTCAACCCTTTTTTTATGTCCCATTGCTGGGCACGCGTCTCTCCCCACAACCGGGGAAGGACTGGAGATTAGTGGCCAACCCGTGTCGGACGTTGTCACACCGCCCAAAGGGCCTCCGATCAGGTTTAACGACTATTATCTGTCATTAACAACCGGGACTGACGGCTTAACGTGCCCTCCGAGGCACGGAAGCGCGCATGAAATTTGCCACTAGATGGAGGCACTATTCACTATTAATTAAAAATAATATCCATTTGAAACAGAACAATGATCAATGTCTAGAAAGTTGATTCGATTCACATGACTAAATTTAAATTTTAACTTCGTACGAAACAATAAAAAAAATCGGTCAATTCGTTTGCTTACGTATGACGGCATAATAATATTATATTCATAATGATATTCATCATTAAAAACGTCGAAACTAGAGTTTGTAAATATTAGAGACAGCTTCCAGTTACCTACTATCAAACTTACCGCTTATCACAGCATTTGATGATAATAATATTTCCCCATACCATGAATACTGTGTGAAAAATAAGATGGCCGCAAATAAGACAGGCCACGAGTAAGCCCAGACCAGTTCCATAGTTCCTTTTTAAGTACTGGTCATCTATTTTCTTATAGTAAGTACCGAGTGAAACACATAGTAGTAACGATGCATAAAATATAACATCATCTACAGCCATAATACTTAACACAACAAACAAAATTGAATGCTACACAAGATAACACACTAAGTTGATTTCGTATACCTACAGATAATCGCATAGATTTAAACCGAGAGTTGTTGAATTATTTAACTTATAATGTTGAATAGGTTCTAGGTTGTTATTTTGATTAATTTGTTAGGTTGGCAATTGATTGGCATTCATAAATTGACTTTTATGGTAAATTATTTTTATTTCACATTGCAAAAAGTTTCTTTTACGTTTTCAGCATTAATATCATAGATTTGCTATAAACTGGTGTTATTAATCCTTCCTTATTAATTAATAAACAGTCCACTAATAAGTTGAGCCACTATGATTAAAGTACCTAATAGTATTTTTGAGATAAAGCTGCAAACCAATTTATATTTTTTCATTTCATTTCATCTTTAAATTATATTTTTGTATGTCGGGTTGGTTTGAATATATTTACAGTAAACATTTAAATGAAGAGTAAGGTACAAATAAAACGGCACCATGATTAAATAAACAATTTACTACACATAAGGTAGGTTCACAATAAAAATATTTTCTAACAGAGGTATGTACGATATTACCCATTGTCTGATGCTGATCTAGCTATCTATTAATTCTAACTTTAAACCTCAGTAACATCTAAACTCCCAACGCAATTTCAATTAAATAAATAATTATATTAGAGTGCAGAATAATTTGTGCGAAGCAGTATAGGTACATATTATTATACATATGACTATGAATTTTATTATAATAGTAAGTTTAAGAAATTTTAAATGCAATTTATCGTTCAGACACTATTAAAACTAATTTGGCATATTGGAATGTTGAGAATTTCCAACTATTTTGGCCTTCAAACTGTTTTAGAATTCGATTTTAAAAGTAACTATATTTTTAAATGGCTAATTTTGTTCATTTATGTAATAATCATTATTAATTATAGTTAATTAAAACATACCAGAAGTAAAGTAACAATTTGATAATATAGAATAGAAGTAAAGACAAATAAAATTTTAAAAAATCACAATTGGTAGGGAAAAAATCACAAGTTACAAATGAGAGTTTAAACAATAATTATCACGATTTATCACACAACTAACCTATAATACTGCTCAAACTGTTAAAATAGCTATTACATTTTTATTTACTTAAAATCAATCATTTCTGTGTGTAAATTCAACTGACTAGCATCTAAAACATTTGATATTTTGTGAAAGACGTTAAGACACAAAATCATAATAATAAAAGATAACAATAAAAAATAGTATTGTATTAAAAGAACAATAAATACTCAGTATAATAATTATGACTTACTTGCAAATATTATTCATAAGTATAATACAAGGCAACGAAGAATTTTATTATACGAGTGATAGAAAACATGTAATATAAAAATCTGTAAGGAAATTTTCAATTTTGCGATTAGCAATAAATAAATATTTTACATTTATTATGCACACATAAAATGATCAAGGCTCCATCATAAAGCTATTTCTCACTGGTTTTATAAATGAGAATTTAGACAAATGTTGACGTATTAACATCAAGACTAGTCGAGAGCATTAATCTCCTTTGAAATACGTACATAAAGTTAAGCTAACAAAGCCTATATATTTCAAAATTATGAAATTTCAAGTCATACTCAAAACAATTTATTCAGTTGATTGAAATGAGGCAGGGGGGGGGGGATAATAAGTCAATCTCTAAAATTACATATACCCACTCATTCTACCCTATGTTCTAAAATAGTCTATGTGACTAACGATAGTACCAAATATACCTATCTGATGAGCATATAAGTAACAAATTCATATACAAGTAAGCATCGATATCTATACAAATAAGCATGCAGATTTCTTTGTTTAGTTTTGCCGCTCATGGATATCAACATGTAAGCTCAGATAGGCTTAGTGGGATAAGTATCCCATTAAGATGTATTGCAGCTCCTGAGCAATAACTTGAAGAGCCTGCTTACTGACTGTTGGCACTAAAGATATGTTTTGCTAAAACAAACTTTACAAACAAACAGGTAGTTCGTTCTTATCTAACAAACTCCCAGGTAAAACTGCAGAATCAGCTCATATGCAAAATTGTATTAATTTAAACTTATGCTGATCATCAGGCTACAAGTTTACCACTCTTTGCTAAATGCTCAATAAAGTACACATTATAATATTATTATCTATCTAAGTGTTTGCACTAAAGCAGTCACATTCACGAATTTACGGCCTAAATCTCACTTTAAAAATCGAATAAGTCGATCACCTAAATTCTGTAAGATGATTTCATTAGAATTACGTAGTTCACTTTACTTTAAAGCCATTGAATTTAGTTATACTAATTACGATGCTACGATTGACAGGTATGTTGTCTTCATAAACAAAACATGAGAATTAAAAAACCTTTTTAATAATCATTATGTTTATTATAACAATTTTATAATAAATTCTACCTGTCAATCATAGTATAGCAAATAACACCACATGTTTCATGCGCCTCCACTCCTTGCTAACTTGATTGCTTATAAAGACTTACCATATTAAACACTTTACTCTACAGTAGTGTACTATTGATATAATTAAATCCACTTACATTAATTTAAGTAATAATATGAAAAATTATTGCGTCATATTTTTTTTTTACAATTTATAACATTACAGTAAACATGTTACTTTAAATTTTTAATTTAAAATAACTGCCCACCCTGTTACCTACACACCCGTGCACGCATTACTTGAGTGAGTCTATTCTATAATCTCGACTCTAACCACTACAGACCTTCGGGCAAATATTTCTCTCATATCTATTAATCTAATAAGTAATTGAGTACTTATTGACATAGTAAAGGTATGAAAAAGTGCTACACTTATTTTCCTATCATTTTTAACACATATCATATCATAGTTTTCAAAAAACGAATAGCTAAATCTGCATCAGACAAGAAACATTTTGAAATTATATTGCATTGTTATAAAACATACAAACGCCATCCTGATCAGGATACAAAAGTCGTCTATGGAAACAGTATGTACTTACTAAAATAAATTCCCAGATAAATTCATGGACATAAAAGTTGTTTAAAATTTGTCTAAATATTGATTTTACAAGTATTGTTATTATTAACCACACCTAAATGTTGTTAGAAAAGTATTGCCTCTATATATAATATGAAAAGACATTTTAATAGGCCTACTTACACAGGTATCTATTTAAATAAATAACATTGAAACTTACTGCAAAAATCAGATTAACACATATTATGGAAGAGTTGTTACATTTAAGTACCATTTAATAAATAGTATTGTTCCGCTAATATAGATCATGAGAGGAACATATTATTATAAAATTAAATTAAATTGCACAAGAGAGCAACCAGATACAACATAAAAATTATTTATAAATTATTTTATACATGTGCAATAGTCAGAAATGTAACAAAAGTGCTATTTTCTAATTACATGTAAATCGATTAAATTGAAGCTTTCTATATTAATTTGATCGCATTAAAATGTCAAGACACTCTAAATCTTTAATATTATCATTAAAGTTACAATTTTTTTTTTACTTTTGACCTATTGCACAAACACATATAAGTAGTAATTACGTTTAAGCTACTCGATTTATACGTTAGATTTTTACAATACCAACCACATAGTTAAATACAACATCCAGAACATTACATTAATAATTACAAAATTCAATTGGTGCAAACAATTATAAAAGTTTTATTATTATCCACAATCGAAAATCACTGTAGGTAAAAGAAATCTATTTATACATTCTATAATATTATATTAATAAGTTTGTTCGGTCCTATCACATCGATTCATCCAACAATAATAAAAATGCGAATAGCATTCATTTAGTAATAATTGGCAGTCCTAATAGTGGCTATAGTCCTTAGCACTAGGAGCAGTGAGGCTCACACTACCCGCGCCGGAGTCGACGCGCTACTCTACGCACACGGGCCGACACGACACTTAACTCGAATTCATATTAAACTACTCTAGCGTTTTCACGCTTCATTTCATTGTCCTTTCTTGTCCCGCTTGCGCTATAAAAAACTCATTGGATTGTTTTGACTCAACCCTGCGATATCCAGGTAACAGTAGACACATATTTTAATCACTGACTGGTAAAAAAAATATACTATACATACCGCAGCATCCTTGGAGGCACAACAGCTATTCTCTTGAACAATAACACACTGGCGTTCTATGTGGCACAATACTTGATAAATAACATTGCATTTTTTCATTAACACTTGTTCTGAAACCTGTATTTTTTGTATTGAATCACCGAATTCATTCATTCATTCACGGAACAAAGTTATGTAGGTACGTCATATGAAAATGTACGAGCGCGTGCATGAGGCACTACGAATATAAGTAAACACACTAAACAAATACAATGCTGTAATCTGTCTAGATGATCACGAATCTCGAAAAACACCTGCTTATTCACGTCGCTCTGTCAACGTTAGCTTCATTGTGGCTAACAAGTGTATAATAATAAATATATTTATAATACTTAAAAGTAAACCATATAATCAATTGGTTTGATGAGAGGCACTAGGTGATTATAAGTAAGGCATATTTTGTCAACATAATATATATGTTTCTTACACAATTATATGCCTATGGAGTATAGGCTGTAGCTATATATAACACTGGATTTTGATTAAATGAATATATTATTCATCAATTTATCTATGAAGACAGTCAATATTCAAAACTTGTTATCTCATTTATTCTGTAGTTAGTAGTTAAAGAATGTTTAGACAGAACTTACGTTTCCTTCATCGCTTCCAATCATAGTAATCACTTTAGTTATTGCAATGCATAAGGCACCCGTTCAATCGAGGCAGTGCTCACATAATCGTCCAGTTATGCACAGTCGACTTGAGGTAGATTGTGACTTCTACAAAGGACCTTTACTCTGCTTCTTTAGTCTGCTTTTGTTAGGACTGAAACCAGACACTGATCACTAAACACTTGATATCTATATGTAATCTGCTGTTACACAGAAACTTGTTCACACATCGCAATCAAGTAAGGGCAAAGCATTGAGCACGCTGCACAACCCTCTGAACATCTTCTACACTGCAACATTGCATAGATCACATGAGAAACGTGTGGAACATACGTGGGTAAACCGATTTTGCAAGCCCCCATCAAGTACAGTTAGTAAGATTGAGCGCTTTGGATGCTTACGTACGAATGAGTATATTTCGTTCACATGAGCTGCGCAGTTCTCTTAAAAGAGGAAAACGATTAACACTGCAACTGCACTGGTATTTCGGTGGTGTGGTGGTGTGGCGGAGTGTCGAGCGTGGGGCGCGCGGGACGCAGGGTGCACAGAGCACATGTTCCGCTCACTTGATGAGCTGCGCAGCGCTCTTGGAGCGGCGGAACATCTTCGCGCCCTTGGGGGGCGCGGGCAGCTCGTGCTAGTTGCCGTTGGGCGCGGCGGGCGGCGGCGGGCGCGCGGGTGCACTCACCTCCTTGGCGCCATCCGTGCCGTAGATCTTGCCGGCCTTCTTAGCCATGGACGCCAGCAGCTCCTGGGAACACTTGTGGGCTGAACGCAGCGATAGTGCCCACTCCTTGAGCCCGATCTCGTCCTGTCAATGCAAATTGGTCGTGTTACAGTGCATTCAAATTGGCAGCCCGTGTCGTGTTGTGGTTACTATGTCCCCAGTATCCACTTCACTATTCAAAGGGTCCTGAGTTCGATTCCCAGCAGGGTAAAAGTTAATTTATAGATGAACTTAAGATTTCTGTTTTCTAACTGCTACTAGATGATAAGGCAAAGCATGATCAAAGATATTAAACCCGCCATATACAATTTTATCAAGCTGTATGCCAAAAATGTAGATAGATACTAGTAAAAATTTAATCGTATTCTGGAAGTATAAAAATGAAACGCATAAAGAATACGTATTTAGTACTCTTCAAAACTATATTTAAAAAATCTCAACTAAATCAAAATTTACATTTCTATCTACGTAAAAATTTTATAATATTGAAAAATCTATACAACTTAAACAGTACTCTCTTCCATAGTCATTCTATACTCACAGTATTAGTAAGCACGACCTTCGTGTCGTTCCTGGTTCTCAGCACAATGCACTGCTCGCCCTTGATAGACACCAGGTCGGAGGACACCTCTTCCACTGTATCCAAGAGTATCATCTCTGGCTTGGCACTGTTCTCCAAGTGGAGTTCCAGTCGGTTGGGATATAGCTTGGCATAGCGTGTCTGCCAAGCGCTGGCAAATGGACCACCAAGCTTCTTTATATAGCCATGTAGAATGCAATCAGATTCTGTAAAAGTAATAACGTTTACCATTATAACTTACGATATAACATTTAGAGTTATGCCTTATCCTGTAAAAATCTATTTAGGTTTTTAGACAATTTTAATACTAGTCAAATTTATACAAATAGACAAATAGTCATAGACAATTTTAATACAAACCATAACAGACATAGAGTAAATTATTTTAGTAATTCACCTCAATACTTTTCTTGGTTATTAATAGATTGAAAGATCGGTTGGTTCTATGATTGTCATAAAAAGCTTGCGAAGTAATAATACTAGTTACTATCATAAACATTTATTTAGTAAATGCTCATATTTTGTTTTTAACAAAGCAAGTGTTAAGGAATTTGAAAAAAATTGGATATTAACTAAGTCAGAATACAATACCTTTCTCGTCAGCATCAAACTTCTGCTTCTGCTTGGCTTTTTTCTTCAACTCCATCTTGTCAGCCTCTTGATTGATGGTCTCGAACACAGTCTCGGCGACTTCAGATTGCCAGCGCTCAGAAATCACCAGTGGGAAATCTTTGTATTGCATCTGATCTGTTTCAGTCAACTATAAAAGATGAAATAAATCAATTAAAATGGTGGTCTTATTTTATTCAAATCACTAATAAAAAAAGTTGTTTGTATATTAGCCATAGTATTAGAGGTATAATTGTTTAAAACATAAACGTAAATAATATGTAATTAGCCTTACAAATAAAAAATAATAATGCAACACGTATAAATATATTTATTATTAATTATATCGTAACCAAAATATTATAATAATGTACTACCATTATTTTGTTTAATTTTGCCAATCAAATGGTCAATTCTGTATAATCAACTAAATGAAATTACCTTGATCCCCTTAGTGTCCTCCTCATCGAAGCTACCGATGTCGAAAGCGTCGGCGGCATTGACCTCGCCACGGGGAGGAATCAGCGGTGGAGTGTACTTTTGATGGTACACCTGTTGCCAGTCGATACCAGCGAAGAACACGTGCTCTTTCACCTCCTCCGCGCTGTAAATATTTAATAATAATAAATAATATGGTATTCAAATTTCACTAATAAACAATTCACAATTCACAAAAAATTCATATGAAACAATTTTTAACATCGTCATTGTCGTTATTAAATGAATATTTTTAACCAAACATCTAATACTAGCTGTGCCACGCGGTTTCAGCCGCGTTAAGAATAGTAGCGTAATGCTTGATATCCTATAACCTTCCTCATGTATGTAGCTATCACACAGAAAAAGATTTTTTTTTAAACGGTCCAGTAGTTTCGGAGTCTATTCAATCCAAACAAACTATCAAATCTTTCTGTTTTATAAGATTAGTATAGATTATCTAATATATAGCACATTTCATTCGATATTTTGGTCAAATTTTATTTGAAACAGTCAGCTCAATCGCAGTTCTTTACGGTGCAAATATCGCTATACCTGCGTCATTTAGTCAACTGTTCAATCGGAATTCCTACCAGTGACGCAAGTAAAAGCTTATGCTTACGAGTGTTTCAAAACAAAAGGCGGAAATATTCTTTTACGCTCTTGACTTTCCTTAAAGACACACTAACTGTTGGTTACCCAAATGCATAAGAACGCTTTGCAGAATTTATAAAATGACTAGTAAGTTATCTATGCGTCCAACTGATAAATACAAAAAGAAACATGAAACACCGTTATTTAAAGTGCACAATGAATTGTTCATGGTCAATTTTACTCAATTAAAGTCGGAACATCTGCCACTAATTAAGGATTTAATTACATACATTCATCACTCACAGTCTGATAACAATAAACTCTGATATTTACAGACCGAATTAATTAATGCGTTCTTTTTTGACGAACTTGATACATCACTGATCTGATTTTGATGCACTTAACACCTACGGCACGTACGCTCTGCTAAGTACATTTTTTAATAAAATTCTTTACCTATTTCTGATGTTTTTTTGGCATTTTGTGTCGAAAGTTTGAACCAGCTTAGATTTCCGCAGTACGAAACAGTTATAACAAAGTCAGCTAGAACCTCAAAAGCTAGATTTTAAATTTAAAAAAAGGATGGTTCTTTAAAGTGCGAAATAATATAAAATTTGAAATAACATTGAAGCCCAATACATATAATGAACACATATAATTTTAATAATACAATACATATAATTTTTCTTCTATCAAATCTCTTTAAAAACACAGGGAACCTACATCTAAGGTCTATGGTGATGGCATCAAACTATTATTTTCTTTGCCTACCATCGACTAAATATCTATAATGTAAAGATAAAAGTTAAAAACTCAGAGTTTTATACTTAACTCAAGAAAAATATTGTAACTCGACTGACTAGAAAGTCCGCACTACTTCGAATTCCATTACACTTAATTAAAAAGTTAAAATACACATAAAAACAAAAACATTGATATAGATACAAATTAAAAGCAAATTTCCTCACCCTCTTCCCTTACAGCCCAGGCGTTTGTTGATGTCTCTCTGCAACAGCCCCTCCAATAAGCTCTTCAAACTGGGACTGAACGACTCTGGCAGTTCCACGTTCTGAAATGTGTTGTATTTCTATTGAAGACATGATTCCGCCCTTGACGGAGATCTTAGCGGCTTCTACTTGTATGATTCAAATAATTAAGTGGATTACTATCAGTGAGGTCTGCATTAGCTTAGCTACGGAATGTTTCAGGGGGAAGGATCAATACCGTCGATTTCTATTGGGGTGACCGATAGGGGGAGAGGAGAGTTCGAGGCTTCTCCTTCTATATAGTCACACGGTGTGACTATATAGAAGAAGGAGTAGCATTCATTCACACGCAGGAAATAAAGGGAAAAAATGGGAAGTCACCGGCAGCATGTGTCATGGAACATTTATAGGGACGAGCGTTCGACTGGAAATCCTGAAGTCCTGGACTCTGCATAATTTGTTAATAACTTGTAATTTATACACTTGATTTTAAAGTAGTGCCGAGAGTTTTTTCCGCCGGCTTTTTTCTCC